>NW_026468140.1:0-11879 GCF_026875155.1 Cherax quadricarinatus | reverse complement strand
GAAGCCCCACTGGGATCTTCATTGACTTCGTAAAGCTTTTGATACATTTAACCATGACTTGCTCCACGTAAAATTTGTCAACTATGGTAAGGGGCACTCCCCCAACTCCCTAAAGTCTCCTCAGAACAAAAGCCAATAGTGTATGCAAATGGGGCAAACTCTTTGCAAACCAATTACAGTTGGTGTCCCAAAGGGGAAATTGTCCTTGGCCCTCTTCTTTTTCCCCTTACAAAAATGACTACCAAATGCCGCAATTTTACTAAAACCCCACACATTTGCAGATGCACTACATAGTCTTCTCCCCCCGAGCCCAGTCACGTAGCCAATACTGTAAATCCCAAATTACGAAAATATCTACCTGGATGAGGATAACAAACTTACATAAACATTGAAAAACCTACTTATTCTTTTGGTAACGAGTACAGATGCCCCTTTTAAACAAAATGAAAAAACGGTCACCCTATCACAAAGCAAACAGAGGGAAAATTCTTAGGAACCCACCTTATAATAGAAAAATTTTCAAACACAATAAAACAAATTTCAAAAAGAAAATTTCCAAAAATTGGGATACTATCAAGATACGGTACTTGTCCACAGTCAGCCCTCCTGGCCCTTTCACTTCTTATTTACCCCTATCTCACCTAGGGAATTTGTGCATGGGGCTCAACAACAAGTAACCACTCAGCCCACTAATTCCCCAAACAAAAGGCTCGTTAGAATGATAACAAAATTCTCACATAGGCAGCCACTCCCCCAATATTAAATACCAAAAACCTACTCCCCATAAAAAACACCATATTTTACCACCTATTACATACATAGAACATTTAAACCCTTGATATTAACCCTCCCCTCAAACATCTCCTTGCCAACCCTCAACAGAACACATGACCATAACACAAGGCAAGATCATCTTTGATGTTTTTCGTGTCCATCCACATATGCAAAATAAATGCATTTTAAAAGGCCCAAAATCTGGAATTCATTACCCGTAAAATATAAAAGAAACATACCGTTTATAAATTCAAGTCTCTTCTCAAAGATCACTTACTCACCCAAACCAAATAATACTGAATACTGAACCTTATAAATTTTATATCTTAAATTTTCTCACAATTTAAAAACATAAAAGTTAAACTAAAACCCATCTAACTTTATTATTTTTTAATACATACCTAAAGAATACTCCATTCTCTGAAATGTCAACAAGGGATAACCATATGACCCGTCTTTGTAATACTCACTTGTGCTTTTGTAATTTTTTACATTAAAATTTTATCACTGATTTCATATTGCTTTCTTAATCTTAAGTTAATTTTAAGCCAGCCCTAATGTATGCATAGTATAAGTGGCTTTGGCAGCTGCTCTTATCTGTTTTTTTTTTACCCCTTTTGTCTCAAATTTTTAAATAAATAAATAAATAAATAAATAAATAAAAAAAAATTATTTGCGGTTTAAATTGAATTTTGTGCAGAGATTTAAAGCTCGTGTGAGTGTGAGTTTTCATCAGAGCTGCCTCCTGGTGTTATTACTGCAACAATATTATTTGCTATTTCCCCCCATTTTAGGTGCCTTAAAGTTGAATTTCCCCCAGGAGCAAGTTGTTGGGTGCAGGAGCTGGAAGATTTTCCAGACAGTGGTCAATTTTTTTAACACTGTTCCTGGAATTGCTGGGATGTTGCACCCGGAGGCTTGTAGACTACCACAAGGGACTAGGTTTTGGTTCTCGCCCTTTACTGTCTAAAACTTCCACTACATCATTTGAGGCATTAAGCAGTTCTGTGCAAACAAGTGACTGCAATGTACAGGCCAACCCCCCCCCCCCTTTTTGCCTGTTCACTCTGTCACATCTGTATAGGTTGTAACCTGGGATCCATATTTCGTTGTCCAAGTGATCCTTTATGTGGGTCTCAGTGAAAGCCGCGAACATTGCCTTTGCCTCTGCAAGCAGTCCACGGATGAAAGGTATTTTGTTGTTTGTTGCTGGCTTTAGACCCTGTATGTTTGCAAAGAAGAATGTTATCGGACTGGTGGTATTGTTGGTACTGGTACTGTGATGTTGTTTTCTCAGTAGAATTTAACATGTAACATCTGTTTTTCTTTTCTTTGAACTCCTGGAAAATGTACTTACTGTTTAAAAGTTTTTTTTGGTGGCACATACAGTTTGGTCTGCCTTGCAACATACTGAACTTTGGTGTTACTTCATAAAACGGCATTCCTCAGGGGCACTTTTGTACAAAGTTAACTTGCTTGTTTATAAGTTTGCTTGATGTAATTTAGGTAAAATGCATCAATGCCAGCGCCTGGCCAGCGCTGTGTTGTAATGGTGCCTTTTCCTAAAACAGCTGTCTAAGAGAGTGACTGTGAGCTCTTTGGGCATAGAACTTGATCACTTTTATGTTCAGCGAATTTCATATGTCTGCAGTCTAGTACCTCAGTTTGTAAATATTGCATATTTGTAGTACCAAAAGACTGTGATTGTATGGTGGTCATTCCCCAGTTATCATTTTGCCCTTTGCCTCAGACCTTAATGAGGGGTTTAATTTCTTTTTTTTTTCTTTTTGCCTAGCGGGGTCCCTATGGACACCGCTAGCAGAGTGAGACCTATGGTCTGGGGGTGGGGGTGTTATGCAGGGTTCTGCATGACATCATAATGTACATATAGTGGAGAAGTGTGCCATAATAGTATGAATATTATACTTGTAAAGAATAATTTTATAATTGATAATGTGCATTTGGGGGTACTGTAAAGAAATCTAACTGTAATTATAAAGAAATTCTGTTAATGATTTATTTTCCAAGCATGTTTGGGTACGCGGAATAAGCGTGGTTTGAGGGAGTCACGTGACGTTAGCATGGTGTGTAGAGGCTGGCGTCGGAGATGCTGTGTATTAAAAATAAGTTTGTAGTTGTGCATCATTTTGTTTATCCAACTCAAGCCATAGGCTCTCATATGGCTTACCTGTATGTGCACCCGGCTCTGACATGGTCAGGGTGCTGTGGGAGGAGTGAGGAAATAAGAAATGAGGTTGGGAGTGGAGTAAAGAGCTGACGAGGCTATATAGGTGTTATGGTGGCTGGACCTCAAGCCAGCAGCTGCTTGTGTACCCTCTTTTGGGGCGTTTAGGTTTTAAGGTGTTTCTGTTTATGTTATGTTATGGTGACTAAATAGATATATTTTCCTAATTAGGATTTTTTGAATAACCCTCTGTAACCCCAAACCCCCTTTAAATACACATACCCGTTTTTGCGCTTTCTGTTTTGACTGGGATAGCCCTAGGTGGCCTGTTTGGGCTTGAGATGTGAGTAACTTTTACCTTTGCCCTTAGACCAGGCTCAAGCCCCCAGCTATCCCACATTTTTTTCATAACAGTAGGGACGGAGCAAGTAGTTACGGGAGGAACTAGGGGTGGCAGAGAGTAGGTTACGGCAGACAGTAGGTACGACAGTTAGTAGGAACGACAGAGAGTAGGTACGGCAGAGTTGGTATGGCAGATAGTAGGTACAGCAGATAGTAGGTAAGGTAGATAGTAGGTATGGCATATAGTAGGTTTGGCAGGTAGTAGTTCGGCAGATTAGGTACAGCAGATAGGTACGAATATAGTATGTACGATAGATAGTAGGTACGGCAGATAGCAGGTAGGGCAGAGTAGGTACAGCAGATAATAGGTACAGCAGATAGTAGGTATGGCAGGTAGTAGGTACGGCAGATAGTAGGTGCGGCAGATAGTAGGTACGACAGATAGTAGGTACGGCAGATAGTAGGTACGGCAGAGTAGGCATAACAGATAGTAGGTACGTCAAATAGTAGGTACAGCAGAGTAGGTACAGCAGGTAGTAGGTACGGCAGATAGTAAAGGGGCGGCAGAGTATGTACAGCATATAGTAGGTACGGCAGAGTAGTTACAGCAGATAGTACGTATAGCAGAGTAGGTACAGCAGATAGTATGTACAGCAGAGAGAAGGTACTCTAGAGTAGGTTCAGGATATTAGGTACGAAAAGATAGTAGGTACGGCAGATAGTAGGTACGGCAGAAAGTAGGCATGGCAGAGAGTAGCTACGGCAGAGTAGGCACGGCAGAGTATGTAGGCAGAATAGGTACAGCAGATAGTAGGTACGGCAAATAGTAGGTACGGCAGTTAGTAGATACAGCAGAGAGTAGGTACGGCAGAGTATGTACAGCAGATAGTAGGTACAGCAGATAGTAGGTACTGAAGGTAGTAGGTACGACAGAGTAGGTACAGCAGATAGTAGGTGCGACAGATAGTAGGTACGGCAGATAGTAGGTCCGGCAGATTTTAGGTACGACAGATAGTAGGTACGGCAGATAGTAAGTACGGCAGATACAGGTACGGCAGATAGTAGGTACAGCAGACAGTAGGTGCGGCAGATAGTAGGTACGGCAGATAGTGGGTACGGCAGATAGTAGGTATTGCAGATAGTAGGTGCAGCAGAGTAGGTACAGGAGATAGGTACGGAAAATAGTATGTACGGGAGATAGTATGTACGGCAGATAGAACGAACAGCAGAGAGTAGGTACGGCATATAGTAGGTACGGCACACAGTTGGCACGACAGATAGTAGGTACGCAGAGGGTAGGTATGGCAGAGTAGGTACAGCAGATAGAAGGTACGGCAGATAGTACGTACGGCAGAGTAGGTACAGCAGATAGAAGATACGGCTGATAGTAGGTACGGCAGATAGTAGGTACGGCAGATAGTAGGAACAGCAGACAATAGGTGCTGCAGGTAGCAGGTACGGCACATAGTAGGTACGACAGATAGTAGGTACGGCAAATAGTAGGTACCTCAGAGTAGGTACAGCAGATAGAAAGTACGGCAGATAGTAGGTACGGCAGAGTAGGTACAGCAGATAGTAGGTACAGCAGAGTAGGTACGGCAGATAGTAGGTACTGCAGACTAGGTACAGCAGATAGTAGGTACGGCAGATAGTAGGTACGACAGGTAGTAGGTACGGCAGAGTAGGCACAGCAGATAGTAGGTACGGCAGACAGTAGGTACTTCACTGTAGGTACAGCACATAGTAGGTACGACAGAGAGTAGGTACGGCAGATAGTAGGTACGGCAGGTAGTAGGTACGGCAGAGAGTAGCTGCAGCAGAGTAGGTACGGCAGAGTAGGAACAGCAGATAGTAGGTATGGTATATAGTAGGTACGGCAGAGTAGGTACAGCAGAAAGTAGGTACGACAGACAGTAGGTACGACAGATAGTAGGTACGGCAGATAGTAGGTACGGCAGATAGTAGGTACGGCAGTGTAGGTACAGCAGATAGTAGGTACGGCAGATAGTAGGTACGGCAGACAGTAGTTACGGCACAGTAGGTACAGCAGATAGTAGGTACGGCAGATAGTAGGTACGGCAGATAGTAGGTACTACAGATAGAAGGTATGACAAATAGTAGGCACGGCAGATAGTAGGTACGGCAGAGTAGGAAGAGCAGATAGTAGGTTCGGCAGATAGTAGGTACCACTGATAGTAGGTACGGCATACAGTAGGTACGGCAGTATAGGTACCGCAGATAGTAGGTACGGCAGAGTAGGTACAGCAGATAGTAGGTACGGCAGATAGTAGGTGTGGCAGAGTAGGTACAGCAGATAGTATGTACGGCAGATAGTAGGTACGACAGATAGTAGGTACGACAGATAGTTGGTACGACAGATAGTAGGTACTAGAGATAGTATGCACGACAGATAGTAGGTACGGCAGAGTAGGTACGGCAGATAGTAGGTACGGGAGATAGTAGGTTCGGCAGAAAATAGGTCCGGCAGAGAGTAGGTACGGCGGATAGTAGGTACGACAGATTGTATGTACGACAGATAGTAGGTACGGCAGAGTAGGTACAGTAGATAGTAGGTACGGCAGATAGTAGGTACGACAGATAGTAAGTACGACAGATAGCAGGTACTAGAGATAGTAGGCACGGTAAATAGTAGGTACAGCAGATAATAGGTACGGCAAATAGGAGGTACGAAAGATATTAGGTACAACAGATAGTAGGTACGGAAGATAGAAGGTATGACAGATAGTAAGCACGGCAGATAGTAGGTACAGCAGAGTAGGTACAGCAGATAGTAGTTTCGGCAGATAGTAGGTACCACAGATAGTAGGTACGGCAGAGAGTAGGTACGACAGATAGTAGGTACGGCAGACAGTAGGTACGGCAGTGTAGGTACAGCAGATAGCAGGTACGGCAGAGTAGGTACAGCAGATAGTAGGTACGGCAGATAGTAGGTACGACTGATAGTAGGTACGGCAGATAGTAGGTACATAGCATTGTAGGTACAGCAGATAGTAGGTGCGGCAGATAGTAGGTACGACAGAGAGTAGGTACTAGATATAGTATGTACGACAGATAGTAGGTACGGCAGAGTAGGTACGGCAGATAGTAGGTAATGCAGATAGTAGGAACGGCAGAAAATAGATCCGGCAGAGAGAAGGTGCGGCAGATAGTAGGTACGATAGATTGTATTCAAATTCAAATTCAAAGTTTATTCTCTATAAGGATTACAATGCTGAGTTTACAGAAATTTGGTTATTGTTTGGTTTACATGTAGTAAAATTGTGATTACAGAGTGTACCACTAGAACGCTTAGCATGGCTAGGCATTTCGGGCATACTTAGTTTTATTCTTAATTGTAAAATATTACAAATTATGAGGTAAGTTGGTATTATGGCTAAGTGACTAAATACTAGTTTATGAGTTTAGCAATGTGAATGCTTTTGTTTTGGCACAGTATATAGTTTCAGTATTGGAGTATCACAGGATTCATTATTTTAAGACTGAGATTAATATTTCTGTTTATGGTCAAATGAGTGAGCGAGTGTAAGTGTGAACCACCAGGTGGTATTCGTGTAGTTAGTTGACGGGGTGTATCAAAGAGATAAGATGTTTTCTAATGGTAGTTTTGAAGGTGATGAATGTGTCTGCAGTTCTAGAGTTCTCGGGGCCTAAACCTGACGGTAGTTTCAGGATGTGCACTGATTACAGGAAAGTGAACTCTGTCACCTTGCCTGATGGTTATCCTCTACCTCGCATTGACGACCTTATTGATCGTGTGTCAGGAGCCCAGTTTGTCAGCCGTTTAGATCTCTTACGAGGCTATTATCAAGTCCCGCTTACTGAACGTGCTCAAGAAATATCTGCTTTTACTGTTCAAGATGGATTGTTTAACTACTCGTCACCCCCTTCGGCCTATGTAACGCGGCTTCTTCATTCAGCGTATAATGAACGAGTTGACCCACAACTTTAGAAGGAGTAGAAGCCTACCTTGACGAGACTTAGTGGTGTACAGTGACGAGTGGGAACAGCACTTGACGCGTCTCAGAGCATTGTTTGAGAGACTGGCGCACTACAACTTCACTGTTAACTTAGCTAAAAGTAGTTTTGGGTCAAGCCAGATTACCTATCTAGGCTTTTGTATCGGCCAAGGTGAGTTGCTCCTATTGAGGCTAAGGTTCGTGCAATTTCTGAATTTCCAGTGCCACAGGATTAGGAAAGGAGTACAGAGATTCCTGGGTATGGCAGGATATTATCGCAGGTTCTGTCCAAACTTTTCTCAGATTGCAGCTCCTCTCACTGAGCTTACTAGTAGTAAAGTTCAGTTCACCTGGACTAGAGATTGTTCAGACTCGTTCAAAAGGTTGAAGCGCTTGCTATCCTCTGCTCCTGTGTTGAAGAGTCCTAATTTCAATCTTCCCTTCTTTTACATATAGATGCGAGTGGTTATGCAGTGGGTGCTGTGCTGCTCCAACAGTCAACATCCACTGATATTCTCCATCCTATATGTTACTATTCATCTAAGCTTAAACGACACCAGAAAAATTATGCCACTATTGAGAAAGAGGCTCTAGCTCTTGTGGTGTCCTTGGAACATTTTGACGTGTATTTGGGCACTTCCCCATTTAAAATTAACGTTTTTTCAGACCACAATCCACTCACCTACATAAACACCATGAAGAGTAAGAATGCTAGGATCATGAGGTGGGCCCTCAGAATCCAACCTTATTCTATTAGTATAAAACACATAAGTGGTCATTGTAATGTAATTGCTGACGCTCTGTCTCGTCCTTAATAATTATCAGTTACATTAAATTAACGTAATTTTATGACCAAATACCTTTTGTTACTTGCTATGTCAAATTCAGTAAAGTAACTTAATCCCTCCAGCCCATATTAACTATATATACTCATGTCATGTCTAATTATTATATTTATGTATTCACAGTAATGTTGTGTGAGGAGGAGACAAGCTGAGTGTTGAGTGGGTAGTGTGGTGCGGGTGATGTACTGCGTGACGCAACACTGTCCTGCCGCAGACCCCCCCCCCCCCTCACTACACACCTTAAGCTGTTTCATACTCAGATGTTCATACTGCCTAGCATTCCACAACCACTACTTAAGAGTGGAATGCAGTCTCCTCTACTATGATCGAGCCTCAACGTGCCCTCCTTGTCAGCGCTATCCTGTCTCTACACTGATGTACATAACCACGAGTATGAAGATATACGATACTGTGTACTGCCCTAGTTAGGGGCATATCCTAGTGACGGACGCTGTGAAATTGTAGGGAAATGCTTTGGCACAAGAGATCGGATTAATATTTTATTGATATGAGTAACCAGAAATAATGTGATAGACATTCATGCAACTCCTAGTGCGACCCTCTGTCGTGTTGGGGGGGGTGTTGCAACCCCTGAATGGGTTTTCAAAAGTTTTATTATATAGTATGTAATTTCTTTTCATTAATTTTTTTGCTTATTTTTGCGATAATGCTAAATCGTAAATGATGACTTTAATTATTATTTGACTGTTTATTGTTATTTTACCCTTTAGTTTTTAGGAGATAAAAAATGTGCTCAGTTAGCTTGATTGTCAAACTATGTATTTACGCTTTCGCCTTATACTGCCGGCTTCTGACTGCAGTTGTCCACGTAGCTTTCACGGATCGAGGGGGGGGGGGGGCCTCCCCTCGTGTGAAGTAGCATCTGCTGGAGACTCGTGGGGTTGGACGTTGTCTGTTCATTTTTCTTGTATTTTGAAACTTGTTCACGAAACATTTGTATGTTTAGTGATTTTCGACGTTTTACTGAGGTTGGTGCCCAATAGCCTCGCATCCAGGCCTTGCTATAGTTCTTCCTTTTTGTAGGTTCCGTGTATTGTCCAGCCGTTTTTCCAGGAAATAGATTCAGAAGGGGGGGTTTTGTGGGGATCGAGATGGCCCTATTGTGTCGTTATTTTTTTTTCCCCGTTTGATTCTGTGTCGCTGTCGCTTGATATTGCTTTGCTTTGGGCTTAGCTTTTTTGTTTTCAAGCAGCTGTTCGGGTTGCGTCGGTAAAGAAGTTAGTTTTTTTTGAGGATTTTGTCAGTCATTGTTTTGTCTTTTGAGTCTTGAGACTAGCTAACTTTAAGAGCACTTAACGCTTCCACACTTGTCAATTTTTTATTCTTATTAAATGTTAATTTTTACTGACGGTATTAAGAATTATAATGTGTATGTGTTTTCACACAATAATATTGAACTCGAGGATTGATTTTTTTTGATTGCTATGATTAATTTCTTTGATAATATCCCTCTAGCAATTATAGCTTAATAAATTTATTTTTTTAAATTTCTCTGTTGTAGTCCCATTTGTAAATCCAAAGCACTATTGAACCCTACTGAATTTTAAGGATAAGGACAAAGGTACTGAAAACTTGTTACGAAAAAACCCAGAAAAAGGCTGGATGCTAGAAGGGGGAGTCCTTTCTAGTTTTCAGGAGATCTTAAGCTTTTTTGAATCGGTTTTTTGTAAACCCCCTGTGTACACACAACATCACTACAAACACACATATAACTAATGTGTACACCATAATTTACCTAACCCAAATATATACATAATGTGTACACAATAAATCACTACAAAAACCCCATAATACATAATGTGTACCACATACATCCCTACAAACACACCCAAAATTCATCATGTGTACCACTACTCACACAAACACACATTTATACATAATGTGTACACACTAAAAATCACTACAAACACCAATTTACATACATTTGGGACACACTACTACTACAAACACATTGTAATACTTTTGTACACAATACATCACTACAAAACATATGTACATACATGTGACACCATCTCATACAAACCACTTTTTTACAACTTTGGGGACACACTCATCCTACAAAACAATATGTACATAAATGTGGCAAAAACATAATCCTCAACCACATTTTACTACATGGTTTCCCCTAATCACTCAAAAAAAAACATATGTTACAGTGTTAAAATACTCAAACACACCAAACATACGGTACACATCATCACTAAAAACACACATATTTCAAAGGTACACACTACACACTCAAAAACATAGTACAACGTGTAACCCCAAATCACTCAAA
This sequence comes from Cherax quadricarinatus, assembly GCF_026875155.1. Classification (NCBI taxonomy): domain Eukaryota; kingdom Metazoa; phylum Arthropoda; class Malacostraca; order Decapoda; family Parastacidae; genus Cherax; species Cherax quadricarinatus. The sequence continues at coordinate 1,457 of NW_026468140.1, read as the reverse complement.
AACATATGTACATCATGTGTAAAACTACATCATACAAACCAAAAAATTTTTCTACATGTGTTCACCATAACCCTACAAACAAATATGTACATACATGTTACAAACAAATCACTACAAAAACCATATGTACTAAGTGTACACACATCTTTACTACAAAAACACATTGTACTAATGTGTACACCATACTCATACAAACACACTATTTCATTTTAGGTACACACATACATCATCAAAAACACATATGTACTTACATGGTCACAATACTCACTACAAACACAATTTTAATCAGTGTACACACTTTTTTCACTACAAAAAACACATATGTACATACATGTGAAACCCCTACATCACTAAAACCACATATGTCAACATGGTACACCAAAACATCATACAAAAAACCATATGCTACAGGGGTACACCATACTCACCAAAAACATTTGTACATAAAGTGTACAACATACATACTACAAACCACTAGTACATACTGTTTACACAATACATCATACAAACAACATATGTAATAAGTGTACACAATTTTACCTCAAACACACATATGTACAACATGTGTACACAAAAACACATCAAACACACAATAGTACAACTGTGTAAACATCCCTACTACAAACACACATATGTCATACATGTGTACACCATACATCCTAAAACACCCCATAGTCATACATGTGTCACACATACTCATCAAAAACACATAGTAAATACTGTTAACACTTAATCATACAAACACCATTGTAATACTGTGTCACAAAATTATACAAACACACATATGTACAAAAGTTACACACTACATAAATAAAACACACATTTCATACTGGTACCAAAATCATCACTCAAACACAATATGTACATACTTTGTGTAACAATAACCCCTCAAAACCAAAATTCATAATGGTAAAAACCCTACATCATAAACCCCAACCAAGTACTAAAAAGGGACCAATACCCTAAAAAACACCCTTGACCATACATGTGTTCAAAAACTAAATAAACAAAGGCATCGGGGGTTCCCCCCATACCCTTTCAAAAACCCAAGAATTTAAGTGACCACTTCCACAAACATTATACATACATGTGTAAACCCTAATCACTACAAAACCCCCATATAATCTGTGTCCCTACATACTAAAACAAAATTTTTTGAAATGTAACCCGGCAGTCCAGGTAACCCTTACCAGCCAGTATTGAAAAAATTCCAAACCTGTCCGTTTCAAGCCTTCTTAGTTCCCGGGCTTTTTTATTGTGGGTGACCCAATTCAAAAGCCACTACGGGGGTTTTGGGCCAGCGGGTTGCAGTGTTCGATAAGCGGGGCAAGGTAACGGTGGGGGGGCCCTTTCCCTAACAGAAATGTTTAACAGCCCAGGAGAATTTTCCCTAAAGTATCAACTCCCAATGAAAATGGTGTGCAGGGTTTTGTGGGATGGGGTTGTTTTTGGGTTTT
>NW_026468139.1:10000-46623 GCF_026875155.1 Cherax quadricarinatus | reverse complement strand
GATCTGTTCCATTGAGGATACACTTGGATCTCCCATGAAGGAATCACTGAGGAGACATAGCGTAGAGCCTGCGATTCCCAGTGCTTGAAGTTTTGCTAAGAGGCCCTGGTGCCACAGGATTATTTCACGATTATTTCACGATCATTTCACGATCATTTCACGATTATTTCATGATTATTTCCAGATTATTTCACGATTTTTTCACGATCATTTCACGATCATTTCACGATTACTTCACGATTATTTCACGATTATTTCACGATTATTTCACGATTATTTCACGATCATTTCACGATCATTTCACGATTATTTCATGATTATTTCACGATTATTTCACGATTTTTTCACGATCATTTCACGATCATTTCACGATTACTTCACGATTATTTCACGATTATTTCACGATTATTTCACGATCATTTCACGATCATTTCACGATCATTTCACGATTATTTCATGATTATTTCACGATTATTTCACGATTATTTCACGATCATTTCACGATCATTTCACGATTACTTCACGATTATTTCACGATTATTTCACGATCATTTCACGATCATTTCACGATCATTTTACGATCATTTCACGATCTTTTTACGGACAATGTTGGTAGCAAATGCGCAGATATTTCATAAAACTGTATGTGCGTACGTTCATAAATAAATAAATGATAGTAGTATGATTTAATACATGATAGTAGTATGATTTAATATATAATATTAGTATGATTTAATATATAATAGTAGTATGATTTAATATATGATAGTAGTGTGATTTAATATATAATAGTAGTATGATTTAATAAATATTAGAGGTGAGAGAAGATGGAAGGTGAAGCAGCTGATAGTGAGGAACGTCAATCAATTAAGTAGCTTCAAGATCAGTATCAAACCTGTGTCAAACAAGGTAGGAGAGTAAAGTACATCAATAACACTAAGATAAGAGAGAGATAAGATTTTGTTCGGAATTTTAACCCCGTAGGGTTAGCCTCACAGGATAACCCAAGAAGGTTAGTGCGTTATTTCCACAGGGGTTCATTAAGGTAGCGTCAAGGTCAGTACTGAACCACCATCAAATAAGGTAGGAGAGTGAAGCATAATAAAACAATACGTTGGTAAATAGCCAAAATTCTTCGGAAATAAGGCTAGTTACTCTTTATAAATTTAGGTTCAATGAATAAGGAAATGACGCTTGAAACTGCAAATTCTCTCTGTTTGTAAAGACGTGGAGACAGGCTGGTTGCTATACACAAATAACCCGCACATAAAAGAGAGAAGCTTACGACGACGTTTCGGTCCGACTTGGCCCTTTTACAAAGTCAAGGGCCCCAAGTGGGACCGGGGAACGTCGTGTAAGCTTCTTTTTTATGTGCGGTTTTTTTGGTACGTTCCCCGTCACGGTTTTGTCCCTTTTTTGTTTTTATAGGCGGGTTGCTGTTTCCTTGACCTGGGCAGGAAGCAAGGTACTCGCTGTGTTTATCTGTCTGTTTTTTTGGTATTTTACCCTTTCTTAAAGCTTAAATTTTAAAAGTTTGAAAGTTTTTAAACGATCCGCTTCAAATTTCAGATTGGTTCACTGATTGGAAAATGCTTTGATTTTTCGCCTCAATGCATTTTTGTTTTAAAAATCCATATTTACCAAATCTCTCATTCGTTTTTTTCAGGTTTCTTCATTATATGGAGGGGGGATGATGGGACAAGATTGTACAAAAAAAGGCCCAATGTTTTGTTTTATCTTAAGTCAAAAAATGGATGATGGGAAATCAGGCATTACACCATCCCCCTAACAAATTTCATTTTTTTTTATTCCGGAAGCATACCAGAAAAAGTATCAAACTTTTTAAATAGTGTTTGCTTTGACTTATCACTTTCCCCATTTTTTTTCACAAAGTCTAAACGTATGAACGGTGCGGATAACTACTTTTATTTTTTTTTGGAGATCAGACTTTTGAGCACAAAAGTGTGTGCAAATCCTTGTTTAAAAAACCTATCCCCCCCAAATTTGGCTGTAAGTTCGGGTTTATGGAAAGAGTTTACCCCCCACACGTGCAGTGCAACACATGTGAAAAAAACCCTTTTCACACTATTTTAACCCCATCCTTTGGAAGGACCTACTTCCACTGCGGAATCCCGCCTCCCAGTGAATTTGCCTCGTCTGTTTCCCCCTGACGTTACTTATAAGCCCAGGATTCTTTCTTTGCTTCAAACCCACGACTTTTGGTGCTGTTCGACCACCCAGGTTTGGGGGACTGATTACCTCATCTTCTTACATATTTCTCTGCTTCAAGTTATTTTCCGAATTTGTTTTGTAAACCCCTGGAGGCGAAACGTTAAAATAAAGATCCCCAGATGTTTCACATGTGTCTTACTCTCATCAAACCTTCCCCATTGGATCAGAAAAGGAAATCTCCCTTTTCAGTCCAGTGGTGTGAATGGACCCAACGATCATGTGAGTGATTGTTTTTGGGCGTGTCAGGAAAGGGTTTTCGGCAAGAAAGAAAGTGGCAAAACAATACCCAATATACCCTCCTGTATCCCCGTACCTCAGGGCGAGGACTACCATTACAAAGGCCTCAAATCATTTTTCCCTTTGATCAGAGGACGGAAAAGACGCCCTATGAGACTTGAAGTCTTCATCAAAAAGGGACATGAAATTTCAAATATAACAACTTTTTAAAAACCAAAAAGAAAAAGTAGTAACCCAAATAAATCGAAACGACCTTTTAAAGAGATTTGAACTCCCCAAAGGGGAATGGCAAAAACTGTTGGGTTTCAGATTGCAGCAGGGGAACAAACTCTCTGAAAATTTTTTTGGGTGTACTTTCTCGCATCCCCCCCCCGTTTTGATAGGACTTTTCACACGGGTTTCTCTCTTCATGGAAAAAACTCTCCTGGGAAAATGAAGTCATTGTTTTAAAGATTACGTTGGACGATGGCGAGGGGTTTTTCCGGGAAAAGCGGAATACAAGAGAGGAACAAAAGCGTCGGAAGAATCAGTAAAAGCGATTTTATTATACGGGCAAGTTACTTTTTATATTTTTAAAAAAATTTTTAATAATTAAATACATTACACGAAATTGTTTTTAAAAAAATATATGAATGTTTCGCCCAAAGTATTAAAAGGCATATTTTTTTTTCAGCATCGGAAAACCTAAAGTGAAAAAACGTATTTTCTCGTAAGCACAAAACTTTTAAAAAATTTGAAGACAAGGCTGAATAAGGGAAGATTGTGGGAGATGAAAATGGTGAGGGAAGTGGTGAAAGAGAAATGAAGAGAGGGAGAGGGTGAAGTGGATAAGGTAAAAGGGTGAAAGGGGAGATGGGCAGAGGGGAAGATAAGAAAGGAAAAAAAAAGAAGTATAGTAAAAAACTGGGTTTTAATGGAAAGGAGGGGATAAAGAGAAGAGAGTTGGAAAAAGAGATGGAAACTGCTAGAGAGGAGGAGAGAGAGGACGGAAGGGAAAGAAAATGGAATAAGGAATAATGGGATTTTGGGGGGGATGGACAAAAAAGCAAAAAGGTTTTTGGCTGCACAGCGTAAAAATTCAACATATGATCCTCAGGACACGCGGTGGAAGTTGTTACTTCCCGATTGGGGGAGGAGGGACGGAGAGGCAAAAAGAAAGGGAAAAGAGGAGACGTGAACATAGACTTATAGGTTACGGGACGAGGGAAAGGGAAGGAGGGAGTAAAGGAGGAGAAGGCGGGAAGAATAGGAAACCGCGAGTGTCAAAAGAGAAAGGGAGACAAATTACTGTTACTTTCTAAATTTTTCTATTTTGAGTTCCTTAAAACCCGAAAAAACATATGTTTAAGGCTTGATCATCGAGGCTGTTTGGTATTACACTCGAGAATTTTTTGTTAAATTTTTTTATATTTGACAGAAAAAACTTAAGAGGGACGTAAGTTCCCCCGTCTTTAATTCACGTTCTTTTTTAACTATAACTACCTTCTCCATATTTATTATCGCATTTGCTTCACCTGTTTCTAAGGGGAAACCAGGGGTTTTCCCTTTTAATTCATGGATAACTTAACAAAAACTTGAGGAGATTGTGTTGCACAAACCCCACCTAAACAAAAAAATCGCCCTCAAAGATTTGTTGAGTTATACCAAGAATTAAGGAAAAATCGGCTTCCCTTACAAAAAAAAGCGAAAGTGATAATAATTGTAACAAGTAGATTTAGTGGAAAAATTAAAATCTTTTTAAGAAACGAGGGGAACTTTTAAAATTACTAACCCGAAAATAAAAGGCTGAATGGTCAATAAAGGCTTAGAACGTGAATTCTGAGCTAAAAAGAGAACCAATTTTTCCCATCCGCTTTAAAATTTCGTTATTGACCCTTGCCCAAAATTTAAAAACTTTTGCACATTAAGAATCGAAGCGTCGGAAGAGACATTCTCTAGGTTCTAAAGGGAACATTAACTTTTATAAAATTGGCAAAAGAAATCACTTTAGGAAGGGGACAGCGCGTTTAATAAAAGGCCACCATAGTATGGTTTGAAACCGTCCGAAAATTGATCCAATTCCAAAAATCCATTATTTTTTCACATTTTATTACTGGGAACAAAATTGTCATCCTGAATAAAAATTTGTATCTACAGAGGGCCCGGTCATGGCCGGGGCGGGGGGGAGACCCCCCTGAAGCACCCCCTTTGGTATACATCCCGGCCCCCCATGACGTAGAATCAAATTAAATTTTAAACGGTAAGAGTTAATCCGAAATTTATTTAAAAATGATTAAAAACAAAAATGAAAACTACTAACAACAAGCCCGGTCTCAGACCGGGCCCCGGGGCGTTGCCCCCAAACTTTCCAGGTAAACTCCAGGTAAACAAAACGGTCAAATTAGCACCTGGTATTGAAAATTTTCTCGCTTCTGTCATTGAATTAAAGGATTTTTGGAAATCAACCGTACCAGGGTGGGGTTTGAACCCCCGGTCAAAGTTTTCAAAATCCAGACTGTCGGTTCCCCCTGAAGTTTTTTAGACTCCTTTACCCCCGGGGTTTTAACCCCCCCCGGGGATGGTTAGTTTGAAATTTTTGGTCATTACGATTTCGTGAGTCACCTTTTTAGAAATTCTTGAATCTACTACACTGAGGGTTATGAACTGATATCGGGATCCATTCCAGGATGCTGGGAACGGGTTTCAATAACTGTGGTTGTTAGTACACGAGTAACTAAATATTGAAACTGAATCTGGACCACGTTATCGTACACATAAAAAAATAAAAATAATAATAATAATAATAATAATAATAATATACTAATAATAAATTAATAATATTAATAATCTTTATTTACCTACAAGTACATGTACAAGGTATACAGACCATAGCTGACATCAGTGACATACATACTATATAGAAAGCAAGAGCGATTTATGTTGAGCATTTCCCGCAAATTAATCAATTTAACCCTCCAGGATGCGACCCACAACAGTCCTTATTTAACTTCTAGGTGAACATGGACCATAGGAAGTCATGAGGAAATACTTCCTAAGGTTTCCTCCATTACGGGGAAATCGAACCACGAACCTCACTGGTGTGAACTAAGTTTCGCTAGTAACCGAGCTAACGGGACACCTCACTGAAAGTTTGAAGCCGACAGGATTAGGCATTCTCGAGCAATGATCCAAATGAAATGGTAAAGCTGAAGGAACAAAAAGGAAAGAGAAATATTCAGCAACCTCTAAAAGGTCCTCCTTCGGAGATATCAAATGAGAATGTTTCAACCCACTTATCGTCCTTGAACCTACAAGAGAGAAGAGGCAAAACCGCTGATCTGTATGATAAAGCCCCTCAATGGCAAATTATTTATTAAGGCAACTTTAGGGAGATATTGTGGGTAACCAGCCAGCTTCCTTCAGTAGTATGGTGCCACAAACCTATCTAAAAGTAACACTGTATTGACCTTCATAAATCGATCCACAGAAAAGGGACACCTAAAAATTTTCTTAGCAGGAGCATAAAAGTACCAGATTTGTTTGATTATAGCGGACGATTTACCCATTATGTCATGTATGAACCTCGTGGTGTTTTATTAGCGAAACGATTTCGGCCGTGCAACAAGCTTCTTCATACAAAGGCTCAACTTAACTATTGGACGAGAGTAAAAAAAAAGTAGAGAGGTGAGTACGCCAGGAATGAACTCTGCATGACGGTGTGTATGACACATAATTTAGGTAGACTCACTGGACAGAAAATCATCAGTGGGGATGTTATAACCTTCACTAAAAAAATATGATGAACTTTATTGAGTATTGGATTCATTTGACAGCTGAATGCGAAAACTAAAAACATAATATGAATCTAACTCCAGCCCGTTTATATCATTGTGCTCATTGTATACACAGTGGTTTTCCGGGTATCCATGTTTTTTTATAGAGATTTGTGAGCCCCTGAAAGTGAACCCTGGGTAAAGGATCATGGTCCTCGATTATCTCCAAATGCATAACACACTATATCTTTGTGAGTAAATGTAATAACACCATATCTTTGGAGTAAATGTATAACACCATATAATCTTGGAGAAAATGGTATATCACCATGTCTTGGTGTCCCTGTTCGCATATGATGTTGAAGTTAATGAGCAGAATTAAATCAGATGAGGATCAGGGCAGTGACTTCAAAGATACCTGGACAGGTTGGACAAACCTGGTCCAGGCTACTGGCCTCGCGATAATTAACCCGTCAAATGCAAATGCCATGTAATGACAGGGAAGGGCAAAAGAGGACCGCAGACGAGATTACAGGGCTAGGTGGTCCAAAGACTGGCAAACCACGCTCAAGAGGAAAGAATCTAGTGGTGAGTGAAAATACCGAGCATGTCTCCCTGAAGCACACATCACCCATATAACTGCTGCAGCATATGGGCGCCTGGCAAACCTGAGAAAATACGTTCCGATACCTCAGTAAGGATCGTTCAAACACTGTACACCGTGGTACGTCAGGCCCATACGGAGTATGCAGCACCATTTGGAACCCAACACCTGTCAAGCACGTTCAAGAAAAAAGAGAAAGTGAAAAGGTTTGCGACAGGATAGTTCAGAGCTAAGGGAATGTCCTACAAAGGAAGATCAAAGTAAATCGTACAGGCGACACTGAGGACAGTAGGGTCAGAGGAGTATGATAACGACCATGACAAAATACTGTCCGTGGAATAGACAATGTGGACAGAGACAGGATGTTCCGAGATGGGACGACAGAAACAAGGGTCACAATTGGTAAAGTTGAAGAATCATTTTTAATTACATGTATACGACACTCAAACAAATACATCAAAAATGTGGCCGGGAAAATAACACATTTTGTATAGTATAGATCTAAAACAATACGTGTTAATAAAGTTTAAAAGGATAGAATAAAGTATAATAAGGTGATTCTTAACGTAGGGTTACTCTTTTGTTTCCCGTAGGATTGGAGGTTTACTAAACCTCCACCTCTCTCTCTCTCTTCTCTCCACTCTCACATCTCAGTCTCCTCACTCGTCTGTCTCTCTCTCTCTCTCTCTCTCTCTCTCTCTCCTCGCTCTCTCTCTCTCTCCCTCGATCTCCTCTCTCTCGTGTTCTCTCAACTCTCTCTCGTCTCTCTCTCTCTCTCTCTCTCTCTGATCACCATGGCTGGAAGCAGGTGCTTACATCTTCGTTGGAGACAAATTTTTCGGTGTTCCCAAACGTAAGAGATGTCGGCTATTGTTGATGTGTTCTGAGGTGTACGTCCCCTGAGTTGCCACGAGTCTGTCACAACACTGGGAAGTAAGTCTGATACCGCGTGAGAATGTCTAACAGTGCTTTAACGAGCAGCCATTGATCTGGGGGGCCCAGCAAACTCTCAGGCTGCTAATTTATTGTAATTTCCCAATACACGGCTTTTAGATTCTATAAACTATATTGAAAACCGAATTTATTGTATACGTATCTTGAAAACAATACCAATGAGTATACCTTTGAGTTTCGAGTATTTTCCTACTCCCGCAGCAACAAGCCAAGGGCCGGGATCACATCTGGTGCTTGCCTGGTCAATCAGACCTGGTTGCTGCTGGGAGCCCTCATGCTCCCACATAATCCAACACCGCCTTATTGATCTGGTTACCTGATGAAGAAAATGTTCCATTTACGTCTTGAGTCCTCTACAAATTTGAATATTAATTTGTATATTTTGCTATACAGGCTCTTTATCTGAAGTCGTTATTGTATTACCTGGGTAGACTGTTATTTACCACCTTGAATGCCTGTATGGGAAGCATTTTCCGTAGTGTTCAAGAAGATCATAAGAACATACGAATGAAGAAATCACTGAAAAGTCCGGCGCTTCTGACCCAAGCGGAGCAAGGTTTCATGTCCCCCCCCTTCCCGGATGTATTGTGTCCAGAAGTTACACTTAAAATTATGAAGGACCTCATACATGAACAAGTAATACAAGCTGTGGAACCAGAGTTTCAGAAGAGATGTAACAGCTTCACATAATTTACCAGACTAATAACGCCACTGTATGTTTGAAGGAGCTTGATATGGAGGCCTGTGATTCTGTGTGATCGACGAAAAATGTAATATCTTGGTTACCATCATTAGAACTACCCGTGGATGTTAGCATGCTTCTGTAAGAATACTTAACGTTTAATACAATGCCAAATAATCTACCTCGAAGCCTCACCTTATAGAGGCAAAGTCCTTATAAACAACTGGTAACATCTCAGCATCTCAGCGCGTAGTTACGTTTATTATGAATCCATTATCAAGAAAGTTGACCCTCAAGGAAGGTTCCCTTATGCTGGTGAGGGTCACTTGATCTAGGGAAGTGTGCTCTGTTTCCCTGAACTGAGCCTGAATAGACCGTCCATCCTCCCCCCTACGTGCACTGTCTAATTCCAAGGGTTAGCGCACCCCATGATAATAATAAACATAATAATCAAAGAAAGTTGAAATTACTACCATTACAACATCCTCTGTTTATTTATTTAGAGTGGACAATGAAACGTAAACAGGAAGTCCACATTGAAATTCAAGATAATGTATCGGAAAACGAGAAACTGGAAAAAGATACTCCCAAATCATTTACCTTTATCTAACAGCGAAGGGAAAAGTACTTTGATGACCTTATCCTGTCAGTTAGCTGACGTTTTTAATAATGTGAGCAACTTTTCATGACCTGAAACTGTAATAATTAGAACAGAACTTAATTTTAAGTTTACTAGATAAGTATCAAGGGCAATTTTTTGAGCTATTACAGAAGCATACCTTGAATAGGGTTATTATTATTATTATTATTATTATTATATTATTATTATTATTATTATTAAAATAATCATCATCATCATGCGGGAACGCCAGTTTGAGGGGAGGTATTCCAGATTAATCCAGGGAACTGGATGGCACAGATCCAATTCCTAAATCAAGATCCCCTCACCAGCGGTCCCAAGAACCCCTTGAGTGGTTTGAACAGGGCTCCACCAGTTGGTATGGGCCCTCTATATTCTGCAGAACACGAGCAATTACAAGTAACATCCGTATGACAGGCTTGATGACGCGTGGATGGATCCCTGTACATGACATCCTCATCCTGCAAACCATCGGATCTCTGCTTAAAAACAGAAAATGCAAAACCCCTTTTGAGGTAAACGTTGAGAGAAGCATTTATCAAGCTGTTGATTAAAGCTTTTCAAGCTGTTTGCAATAGCTGGAAATAGTTTCGTGGAATCATTTTGCTAAGAGTTTGTGGCATGTTAGCACGGGGGGGCGAAGCAGGTCTGTACTGTTTCTTCTATGTTGTGGGAAAATATCATATTGAATGTAACGTTGCAGGGACCATCGACGACTTGTATAATGGTATGATTAAAGAGTGGACCAGAACAACACTGGAGGAACAAATATACTCATGTACATGAAGACTTTATTAAGCCAAGTATTTAGAGCCCTGCACTAACACACACACCCACACACACACACACACACACACACACACACAGTTCCTTACCAGGGTCTCCCCACTTCCCCCACCCCGAATAACATTCATCCAGACCACAGTGCCTTAGAAAAGAAGTTGAAGTGTGGTACGAACAACAGCAGATGGGAAAAAACAAACCAAGTATGAGGAGTGGCACAAAGAATCAAAGAGACATCCCCCTACATAAATGCACATCACAGAAACAAAACAACCACCAGAATATAACAGATTCAATCTATCCATCCCGGATATCAAATCTTTCAGAAAGACAGAGGGAGGATAAAGGGGAGGAGGATTGCACTGCTCATTAAAAACCAGTGGGTGCTTTTGAGCAAAATGGAAGGAATGGAAGGCATGTGCGAAAGGGACTACTTAGTAGAACAATCCATCCTGAGGGACATAAGGTGATAATTGCAGTCATGAACAACCCCAACAGAACTGCAGGAGGCCAAGAGAAGATACGAGGAGAGCAACAGAGCAATGGACAACACACTACCGAGGTGAGGCCAGGAGAGCACCATGGGGGGAGCAAAGTTAGCAAGTTATGGGTATTTCAATCACAAGGAGATTGCTGGGAAAACCGGAGCCCCATGGGGGTCCCGAAACCTGGCGAGCCGATAGATGATGGATTGTGGTACTGGAGAACCTCAAGCATCAACAATGTTCGAAGACACTACCAGAGAGAGATGAGAGGATGAACCAGCAAGGGTTGGACCTTGTATTCACCATGATAGTTCGGAACATCGAGGGTAACAATGTATGAAATGCCCCTTAGTAGCTAGTGATCCTGTGGTTCTGTGCTTCGACTACATAGTTGAGCTCCAAGTGGGAGAGAGAAGCAGAATAGGCTGGGAAAAACCAACAACAAAAGGGGAACTACTCAGGCAAGAGGAACTTCCATCAAGACATTCAGTTGGGAGAGGTGAACTGACAGGAAAACCAGTACAAGAAATGTATGGACTATGTAGCAACAAAATGCAAGGAAGGCAGAGGAGGATGTTTGTTCCCAGGGAAACAAGAAATCATGGGAGAGAACAGAACGATTCCTTGTTCACCCAAAGGTGTAGGGAGGTCAAAAACTAGGTGAATCTAGAGAATGGCAAAGGTTCAGAAGAAACAGAGAACACAGGAAAATAAAAAATCACCGAAGAGCCAGAAACGAATATGCACAGATAATAAGGGAAGGCTCAGAGACAAAAAGAAAAAAGACCTACATCTAAAGTAAAGGCTCCTGACCGAATCCATGTTTTACGAGCACATCAGGAGGAAAACAAACAGTCAACAACAAGGAATCAGACAGAGGAAAGGAGATTGTGAATACACAATAAACGACCTAGAGGTATGTTCAGAGCTCAACACAAGATTTAAAGAGAATTTACAGTGGAAAAAGAAACCAGTACTGGACTCCATAAAGAAAGTCAATGAACAGGGGGGGCACACCAGCAAGAGCAGGATGAGGTACAAATAACCAAGGATGGAGTGTGACGAATCATGCTACTTGGCGGAACTTGACACCCTCAAAGGCGGTGTGACCAACAACATCTCCTCCGGGGTCCTTACAGGAGGGAGTCAGAGATATTTGTGTGAGCCATTAACAAAGATCTTCAACACATCAATATAAACTGGGCAACTCCCAGAGGTATGGAAAATGGCAAATGTAGTCCCCAATTTTTAAAAAGGTAGACAGACATGAGCACTAAACTACAGACCTGTATCATTCACTAACGTGTCTAGTATGTCCAAGGTCATGAGAATATCATCAGAGAGAGTGGTGGGCACCTGAAAGAAACAAGGGTGTAAAAATAGACAACCACACGGTTTCAGGGATAGGAAATCCTGTGGTCCAACAAACCTACTAGAGTTTTATGACAAGGTGACTAGAAGTCAACAAGATAGAGAGGGGGTGATCGACTGCGTATTTTTGGACTGCAAGAAGGCTTTCGACACCAGTTCATCACAAGAGGTTAACTGCCAAAAGCTAGAGGAACCATGGCACACATAACAGGGAAAGGCACTGCCAATGGATCTGAGAAATATCTGACAGGGAGAAACAACGAGTCATGGAACGCGACGAGGTGTCAGAGTGGAGCCCTGTGACAAGCGGGGTTCCACAGGGTCATTCCCTAGGACCTGTGCAATTTACTTGAATACGTGAACGACATAACGGAAGGGATAGATCAGAAGTGACCTTGTTTGCAGACGAAGTGAAAGATAAAGTGAAAGAATGATCGGACGAGGATCAGGCAGACGAACCAAAGATCCTGGACAGGCCTACAAGCCTTTCCGATCAATGGCTCCATGAATATAAACCCCTGCCAAATGCAAGTCATGAAGATTGGGGAGAGGGCAAAGAGACCGCAGACACAATATAGTTTATGGATGGCCAAAGACTGCAAACCCTCACTCAAGGAAAAAGATCTGGGGGAGAGGTATAACACCGAGCTTATCCCTGAGGCCACATCAATCAGATAACTTCTGCAGCATAAGACTGGCGCCTGGCAACCTACGGATAGCGTCCCGATACCTCAGAAAGGATTCTTTTAAGACTCTGTACACCATCTACGACAGGCCCATACTGGAGAAAGCAGCACCAGATTGGAATCTCACAACCAAGTCAAGCACGGTCAAGAAATTAGAGAAAAGGTTCGAAAGGTTGCAACAAGACTAGTCGCCAGAGCTACGGTTGTGTCCTGATAAGAAAGGTTTGAGGGAAATCGGCCTGACGACACTGGAAGGCCAGGAGGTTCTGGGAGACATGATAACGACATTAAAAAAACTGCGCGGAATAAGACGAGGTTGGACAAAGACGATTGTTTCCAGAGTTGGGACACAGACAACAAGATGTCACAATTGAAGTAGCAGACTCAAATGAATCAAAAGGATGTTAAGGAAGTATTTCTTCAGTCAAAAGAGGTGTCAGGCCAGGGAAAAGCCTAGAAAGTGATGTGGGTGGAGGCAGGGAACCATACATAGTTTTAATAGGCGGAGGAATGTAAAGAGCTCATGGGGCAGGAGAGGGATGACCTAGTAGCGAATCATCGAAGAGCGGGGCCAGGAGCTGTGACACACCCCTGCAACCACAAATAGTGTGAGTACAAATAGGTTATAACACACACCCCACCACACACACACTCACACACACAACACACACACCCACACACACACACACACACACCGCGCGTCACACACTACACACACACACACAGCACACAAACACAGCACCCACACACACACACACCACACACACACACACACACACACACACACACACACACACACACACACCCACACAAGAGGTATATAAAGCTCGAGTGGTGCAGGGAGAGTGACCCAGTAGCGACCAGTGAAGAGGCGGGGCCCAGGATCTAAGAATCGAAACCCTGCAACGCACAACAAGTTGCGTACAACTTATTGAAGAACAACTAGAGATTACACAAGGAGAGTTACACACACACACACACACTCACACACACATAGCTGGAGAGAGAAGAGACAATGGAGAAGCCAAGGGATGTACATAGTAGGACCGCTTCAGACAGGTGGTCCCAAGGTGATAAGTGTGCAGTGAGTATAACCCACCACAGAACAGCAGGAGGCCAAGCAAGAATATTGATAAGTAATGGGGCGATGTTTGACCACACTGCTGAAGAGGGCAATAAGGGCTCATGCAAGTAGGGGACAAAGCTACTAGATCGTGGGTGACTTCAACCACGTTGTGGCCAAGGAAACGTGAGGGCTAATATGATGGAGGTTGTACTGGAAAACCTTCACGTACCAATCACTAAGGGACACTACCAGAGAGATGGAGGAGGACGACCCAGCGAGACTGGACATAGTATTCATCTGAATAGTGCAAATATTGAGACATCACATATGAACGACCCCTGCGGGCCCGGTGATCATGTTTATTTAAGATTCGAATACGCAGATAGAGCTACAAGTGAGGGGGAAGCAGGAAGAGCCAGACGAATGAAAGCCAAACTAACAAAAAGGGGACTAGGGGGAATGAGAACGTCCTGAACGGGTTCAATGGTACATGAGAAATGGCAGTAAGTCAGGTAACGAGATAATGTGACTACGTACCAACAATACGCAAGGAAGCTGAGGAGAGGTTTGTTATTCAAGGTAACAGGAATAATGAAAAAGCCAGGATGCCAATGGATCACCCAAATGGAGCCAGGGAGGCAAAAACCAAGTGTACTAGGAATAGGAGAAATATCAGAAGGCAAAGGACCCACAGGAGATAAGGAAAGTAATCGTAGAGGCAGAAATGAATATGCACAGATAAGAAGGTGAGTCCCAACGACAATATGAAAATGACATAGCAGCGAAAGCCAAATCGTGACCTGAAGCTTATGTAGCAGCCACATCAAGGCGGAAAACAACAATCTAGGCCCAGGTAATCAGTCTAAGAATGAAGGAGGAAGATCACGAAACGACCGAGTAAGTAGTGTGAAAACTCAACATTAGATTCAAAAAGTGTACACGAGAGGAAGACATAAGGACACGCAGAAAGACGAGAAGTTGGGGTACACCACCAAGTGATGGAATACAAAACATACTAACCGAGGAAGAAGTGAAGACGGCTGCAGAGCTAGCTAACACCTCAAAAGGCGGATGGGGCGATAACAACTATTCCATGGGGTACCTGTAGAAGGGAGCTGATGCGTTATGTGTACCCCTAACAATATACAACACATCTATACGAAACAGGAGATACCTGATGTAAGGAAGACAGCAGAATGTAGTCCCCATTTTTTAAAAGAAGATAAGACCAGTGTCACAGAGTGTAACAGTATGCAAAGTTCATGGAGGAGAATTATCAGGAGAAGATTGGTCAACACCATAATTAGGAATGAATTAATCAACAACCCCCAACACGGTATTTATGAGGGACGGAAAATCCTGTTCTGTGTTCCTAATGACAGGTGACAGCCGTAAGAGAAGAAAATAGAGAGGGCGTTTGACACTGTTTCAACCACAGGAGATAAGTGCAAAAAAAAAAACTGAGGACCAAGCAGTATAACAGGGAAGGCACAACAAATGGATCAGATACCAGTCCAGGAAACAAGCAGCGAGTCATGGTACAGGCGAGGTGTCTGAGTGGGCGCCTGTGACGAGTGTATTAACCACAGGGTCATTCCAACGACCGGAGCTGTTTTCTGGCATATGTGAACGACATGAAAATGAATAGACTCCGAGGTGTCCCAGTTGCGGAAGATATGGAGGTTGAAGGTAAAGAATTCAAACGACGAGGACCAGGCCAAACTACAAAGATACTGAAAACCTGAAAGGACCTGGTTCAGCAATTTGGCTTCTGGAGTTCAACCCACCAAGGCAAAAACCATAAGATTGGGAAGGGCAAAGAAGACCGCAGAATGAGTACAGTCATATTAGGGGCCAGAGATACAAACTATCACTACAAGGAAAAAGATCTGGGGTGAATAAGGACACCAGGCACATGCCCAGAGGCGAAATCAAGCAAATACTGCTTCAGCAATGGGCGTCCTAACAAACCTAAAACGAGCGTATTCCGCCATCTTAAAAAGGAATCGTTTGCAGGAAAATCCCCTGTACAATGATACATTAGGCCCATATGGAGTAAGCGGCACTAGCCAGTTTGGAACCCATATCTAGCCAAGCCATAGAAAAGCTAGAGAAAGGTGGCAAAGGTTTGCACAGAGATAAGAGGGGTATGTCCTACAGGAAGAGGTTAAGGAAATCGACCTATGACACTGGAGTACAAGAGAAAGGGAGAACATGATAAAAGAATAAAAATACTGAAGGAAATTGACAAGGGGGACGAGACGATGTTCCGGAGATGGGACCAGCAACAAGGGGACCAGTTTGGGAAGTTGAAGACACCGTCAACAGTGTTAGGAAGTATTCGTCAGTCACGGTACAGGAATGGGTAGTTTGGGGGCAAATTTGTGGGACAGGCCATTATAGTTTAAAAGATATATGAAAGCACATGGGGCAGGGAGGGGTCCCAGTACGGGGGTGAAGAGCCGCCAGGATTTTGAATCGCCCCTGCAACCACAATTTGGTGAGTCAAGCGCGGGGGTCCCCCCATGGATGCCCCCGGGGCCCGGGGGGGGCCGGGGAAACCCACCGTTCCAACCCAGGCACCGCAGCCCCGGGTATCTGAAGCTAACTTAGGAACTTTTTACTTCTTTCCGGCGGGGTCTTTAGTAATTTCCATTCTGTATGAAGGAGAGTGCTGCATATTTAGTCCTTTACCTCTTTGAGTCTTCCTTAAAGCTGCAAGGTGTGGTCGTCGTGGCCCAACGTAATCTCATGATGTTTAGTTTCCCCAGCAAGTTATCCAATACATTGATCATTCAGGCTATTCCTTCAGTAAAAAGATTTGCTTTATTGGACAATCATAAGGATAGTCTCTCTCTCCTCTACTCACTCACTCTCTCTCTCTCTCTCTCTCTCTTCCTCTTCTCTCTCTTCTACTCTCTCTCTTCTCTCTCCTCTATCTCCTCTCTCTCTCTCTCTCTCTCTCTCTCACTCACTCACTCTCTCTCTTCTCTCTCTCTCTCTCTTCTCTCTCTCTCTCGCTCTCTCTCTCTCTATCTCTCTCTCTCGCTTCTCCTCTCTCTCTTCTCCTCTCTCCTCTCTTTTTCTCCCTTCCTCCTGACTGATGAATGACATACTTCTGTTAACAACGTGTTGACTCAATTTAACTTCTCTTGTTGACTTTAGTTCCGTTCTCTTCTCTTGCGTCCACCAGCACTATCGCCGCAGTATTCTTTCCTCT
The DNA here is from genome assembly GCF_026875155.1 of Cherax quadricarinatus. Taxonomy (NCBI): domain Eukaryota; kingdom Metazoa; phylum Arthropoda; class Malacostraca; order Decapoda; family Parastacidae; genus Cherax; species Cherax quadricarinatus. The sequence continues at coordinate 29,911 of NW_026468139.1, read as the reverse complement.
CTGTTTATACTTCATACCTTGATCCCTCTTCTAACTTCGCTTCTCTCTTTCGTATTCATTTCTCATTCATATCTCGTCATGGAGTTCTTCATTTCAATACACAGGTTATAAAATAAAGACAGAGATAAATGTTGTTAAGATTAGTCCCTCGGTTATTATACGAGACGCTTTGCCGCTTAGCCTTGATTCTCTGAAGAAGAGACAGGAGATATATTATTAAATTGAAAAAACCACGTTTCCATAACAGAGGTAGCCCATCCTCTTCTCCTCCCTAAGGGATGTAATGTGTCAAGGTCGCAGAGACCTTTTAACCCATTCTTTAGGCTCCCTAAAGTCTTAGAATTATTATTGTCTCCAGCTCCTCAGTTCCTCCAAGGAAGTCTGCGCGTCATCAAGGCTGTCAGTCTTATTTTATCAACCCCAAGCATGGCCACCCTCCACCAGTCTACGATCACCCAGGAACCTACTTGCTAGCGTGAACGGGCCCCGGATCTCATATTTCCCATATCCTCTGCTTCCCCAGGTCATCATATTTCCCTCATCCCTCCATCTCTATCCCTAGGTCATATATTTTTCCCTCATCCTCCCATCCAGCGTCCTCATTTCCCCTCATCGTTCCCATCCCCAGGTCTATATTTCCCTCATTCTCCCCTTCTCCAGGTCCTATATTTCCCTCATCCTCCCTTCCCAGGTCCTCATATGTCCCTCATCTCTACTTCTCCAGGTACTCATATTTCCTCATCATCCCCTTCCCTAGGTACCATATTTCCTCATCTCTCCCCTTCCCCATGTCTCATATTCCCCTCTTCCTCCCCTTCCCCATGTCCTCATATTTCCCCTCATTCTCTACTTCCCCATGTCCTCTAATTTCCCCTCATCCTCCCTTCCCCAGGTACTCATATTTTCTCCTCATCCTCCCTTTCCCATGTCACATATTTCCCTCATCCTCCCCTTCCCCAGGTTCTCATATGTCCCCTCACCCACCCTTCCTGGGGTCCTTCATATTTTCCCCTCCCACCCCCTTCCTTAGTGTCATATATTTCCCTCACCACCCTTCCCCATGGTCCTCATATTTCCCTCATCCTCCCTTCCCCAGGTCTCATATTTACCCTATCCTTCCCTTCCCCCAGGTCATCATATTCACTTATCCTCTACTTCCCCAGGTCCTCATATTTCCCCTCATTTCTCCCCTTCCCCAGGTCATCATATTTCCCCCATTCTCTGCTTCGCCCAGGTAGTCTATTTCCCTCATCTCCCTTCACACATGTACTCATATTTCCCTCATTCCCCTCTTCCCATGTCCACATATTGTCCTCCTCATCCTTACTTAGCCCAGGTCCTCATATTCCCCTCATCCTCCTCTTCCCCAGGTCCTCCTTATTCCCTCATGTCCTCCCCTTCCCCCAGGTCATTCATATTTCCCCATCATCGTCACCTTCCCCAAGATCCCTATTGACTCCTCATCCTCCCCTTCCCCAGGTCCTCTATATTTCCCTCATCCGCCCATTCCCAGGTCATACATATTTCCCCTCACCCTCCCTTCCCCAGTGGCCTTTATATTTCCCCTCATCATCCCCTTACCCAGGTCATCATTTTCCCCTCTTCCTCCCTTCCCCAGGTTATCATATTTTCCTCTCTATCAGCTCCCCTTCCCCCGGTCTCCTATATTTCCCCTCATCCTCCCCTTCCCAGGGGTCATCGTATCTTCCCTCATCCTCCGTTTCCAAGTCATCATATTTCCCCTCATCCTCCCCTTCCCCTGGTTATATATTTTTCCTCACCCTCCCCTTCCCCAGGTTATCATATTTCCCCTCAACCCCATCCCCCCCCTTCCCGGTCCTCATATTTCACCTCATCTCCCCCTTCCCCAGGGTCTTCATACTTCCCTTCATCCTCCTTTCCCCAGGTCTCATATTTCCCCTCATCCTCCCTTTCCCCAGGTCCTCATATTTTCCCTCTCATCCTCCCCTTCCCAGGTCATATATTTCCCCCACCCTCCCTTCCCAGGTCCTCATATTCCCCTCATCCTCCCTTCGCCCAGGTTCATTTATTTCCCTTGCATCCTCCCCCTTCCCAGGTCATATATTTTCCCTCATCCTCCCTTCCCCAGTTCATCATATTTCCTCTCATTCTCCCCTTCCCAGGTCCTCATATTTTCCCTCATGTCCCTTCCCCAGTTCATCATATTTCCGCTCATCCTCCCCTTTCTCCATGTCATCATTTTCCCTCGCCCTCTCCTTCCGCCAGGTCCTCATATTTCCCTCTCCTCCCCTTCCCCAGGCCCTCATATTTCTCCTCATCCTTATTCCCCGGTCTACATATTTCCCCTTCATCCTCCCTTCCCTATGTCAACAGATTCCTCATCCTCCCTTCCCAGGTCAATACATATTTCCCCTCTTCCTCCCCTTCCCAGGTCATCATATGTCCCTCACCCTCCCCCTTTCCAGTCTCAGATTTCCTCTCATTAATCCCCCTTCCCCAGGTCATCATATTTACCATCATCCTCCACTTCCCCAGGTCATCTATTTCCCCTATCCTCCCACCTTCTCCTGTCCTATTATTCCCTCATCCTGCCCTTCCCAGGTCTTCATTTTTCCCATCAGCCTCCACGTCCCCTGGTCATCTTATTTCCCGTCATCCTCTTCCCAGGTCCTCATATTTCTCTCATCCTCCCCTTCGCAGGTGATCATAATTCCCCTCACTCCCCCCTCCCCAGGTCATATATTTCCCCTCCACCTCCCCCTTCCCCAGGTCATCATTTTTTCCCTTCATCCTCACCTTTTCCAGGTCATCACATTCTCCTCATCCTCCCCTTCCCCCTCGGTCTCATATTTCACTCATCCTTCCCCTTCCCCAGGTCACATATTTCCGTCATCCTCCCCTTACCCCTGGTCAACATATTTTCCCTCATCCTCCCTTTCCCAGGACCTCATATTTTCCCTCAATCCTCCCCTTCCCCAGGTCTATCATATTTCCCCTCACCCTCCCCTCCCCAGGTCCTCATAGATTTCCCCAATCCTCCCCTTCCCCAGGGGTCATATAATTTCCTCCTTCATCTCCCCTTCCCCAGGTTCTTCATATTTCCCCCCTCATCCTCCCTCCCCAGGTCATCATATTTCTCTCGTTCTTCCCCTTCCCCTAGGTCATCATATTGCCCTCACTCCTCCCCTTCCCCAGGTCCTCATATTTCCCCTACATTCCTCCCCTGCCCAGGTCATCATATTTCCCCTCATCTCCCTTCCAAGGTCTCAGAATTTCCCCACATCCTCCCCTCCCAGGTCATCATTTTCCCTCACCCTCCCCTTCCCAGAGTCCTCATATTTCCCCACATCCTCCCCTTCCCCAGGTCATCATATTTCACTTCATCCTCCCTTCCCCATTTCATCATATTTCCCCTATCCTCCCTTCCCAGGTCATCAATATTTTCCCCTATCCTCCCCTTCCCCAGGTTCTCTAGTTCCCTCACCCTCCCTTCCCCAGGTCTCACATTTTCCCCTTCATCCTCCCCTTCCCCAGGTCCTCATATTTCCCTTCATCCTCCCCTTTTCCAGGTCACACATTTCTCCTTCATCTCCCCTTCCCCAGGTATCATATTCCCCTTCACTCCTCCTTTCCCACGGTCATCAATTTTCCCCTCATCCTCCCCTTCCCCAGTCATCATATTTCCCTCATCCTCCCCTTCCCCAGGTCATCAGATTTCCCCTCATCCATGCCCTTCCCCACGGTATCATATTTCCCCCGCATTCCTCCCCTTTTCCCCAGGTCATCCACATTTCCCCTCATCCTCCCCTTCCCCACGGTCTCACATTTCCCCTCTTCCTCCATTCCCGATGGTTCCTCAGATATTTTCCCCTCATCCTTCCCCCTTCCCAGGTCATCACATTTTCCCCTCTCCTCCCCTGCCCCAGGTATCAATCTTTCCTCTTCCTCCCCTTCCCTGGTCCATCACATTTCCCTCTATTGGCCTCCCACTTCCCAGGTCCTCCACATTTCCCCCCTCACCTCCTATTCCCCAGGTCAACATACTTAACCTCATCCTCCCTTCCCATGGTCTTCACATTTCCCTCATCCTCCCCTTCCCAGGTCCTCACATTTCCCCTCTTCCTCTCTTCCCAGGGATCACATTTTCCCCTCATCCTCCCTTCCCCAGGGTTCATCACATTTCCCCTCTTCTCCCCTTCCCCATGTGTTTCATAGTATTTCCCATTCATCCTCCCCTTCCCCAGGTCATCACACTTCCTCATCCTCCCCGTCCCCAGGTCATCACATTTCCCCTCATTCCTCCCCTTTCCCAGGTCAACTACTTCCCTCATCCTCCCCTTCCCCAAGTTCACATTTACCCTCATCCTACCCTGTCCCCAGGTTATCACATTTCCCCTCATCCTCCTCTTCCCCAGGTCATCACATTTCCCTAATCCTCACCTTCCCCAGGTCATACATTTCCCCTCTTCCTCCCCTTCCATGTCTCAACATACTTCCCCTCCACCCTCCCCTTCCCAGGTCATCTCATTTCCCCTCATCTCCCCTCCCCAGGTCCTCACATTTCCCCTCATCCTCCACCTTCCCCAGGTCCTCCATTTCCTCATCTGACCCCTTCCCCAGGTCAACAATACTTCCCCTCACCCTCCCTTTCCCCAGTGTCATTCACATTTGCCCCTCATCCTCCCTTCCCCAGGTAACATACTTCCCCTCACCCTCCCTTCCCCAGGTCATCAAAAAAAACAAATTTTCCCTCATCCTTCCCTTCCCCAGGTCAACATACTTCCCCTCACCCTCCCCTTCCCCAGGTCATCACATTTCCCCTCATCCTCCCTTCCCCAGGTTCATCACATTTTCCCCTCATCTCTCCTTCCCAGTTCTCACATTTCCCCTCATCCCTCCTTGTCCCAGGGGTTCATCACATTTTGCCCCTCTTTCCTCCCCTTCCCCAGCTCTCAACATTTTCTACCCCTCATCTGCTCCCTTCCCATGGTCCCTCCACCTTTCCCCCCCTCATCCTCCCTTCCCAGCTCATCACTATTTCCCTCATCCTCCCTTCCCCAGGTCACTCTCAGACATTTCCCTCATCCTCCCTTCCCTCGTCCTCACACTTTCCCTCAATCACTCCACTTCCCCAGGGTCCTCACATTTCCCTATCCTCCCTTCCCAGGTCCTCCACATTTCCCCTCTCCTCCCTCCCAGGTCATCACATTTCCCCTTCATCTCTCCTCCCCATTTCCCAGGTCAAAACATACTCCCCTCATACCTCCTTCCCCAGGTCATCACATTTCCCCTCTATCTCCCCTTCCCCCAGGTCCTCACATTTCCCCTCATCCTCCCTTCCCCATGGTCTCGACATTTCCCCTATCCACCCTTCCCCAGGTCATCACATTTTCCCCTCATCCTCCCCTTCCCAATGGTAACATTACTTCCCTCATCCTCCCCTTCCCAGGGTCATCACTTTTCCCTCATGCCTCCTTTCTCCCAGGTCCTCTCATCAATTCCCTCATCCTCCCTTCCCAGGTCATCACATATTGTCCCCTCATCCTCCCCTTACCAGGTCATCACATTTCCCTCCCCCTCCCTTCCCCAGGTCATCACCATTCTCCCCTCATCCTTCCTCTTCCCCAGGTCTCAAACGAGCGGACAAAACTTATTTCCGTTAATATAGATCATTAAACGATTATCATAAAAAAGTTTTTTTTAGCTTGTCGTTGCTCGGAATGGAAAATATTTTATCGTTCACGTGACTTATCCTCAGCAACTCGCCGACATCGTAGTTTTTGGTTTTTAAAATTCACGCTGATATTGGACCTCGAGCATATTTTCCAAACATGAAAAAAAAAGTGTTAATATATCTTCGTTGTGATAGGGGTCAAGAATGATTTTAATAGAAAGAATGGCGCCCATTAGTTTTGGGCGTCATATTCACAGCAGGAGTTGTTTAAAGCTTGTCTTAAATTGTTAATAGGTCGGTACAGAATATGTTTTTTACTGCACTTGTGAATGTTGATTTACCGAGGCAGGTGATTATCGTAAAGTGGCAGTCTAGGTGCAGCTCTGTCTGTTCTCTCCCACACCTCACGGAGATATCTCCTAGCACATCTACCCAGCAATCTCTCCTAGCACATCTCCCAGCAATAACTCCTAGGCACAATCTCCGCATAATCTCTAGCACATCTCCCAGCATATCGTCTTAGCAATCTCCCTGCATTTTCATAGCTACATCTCCCAGCATATCTCCTAGCATCATCTCCAGCATAAGTCTCCTAGCACATCTCCCAGCATTTCTCCTAGCACATCTCCGCATATGTCTTCCATAGCACTCATCTCTCTAGTCACATCTTAGGGATCTCGCTCAGAGCACCCGCATAGGTCCTATAGGTGTAAAAATGTTGTTCTTGAGATATTGGCTCTGACGATTTTCTCTCTCTCTATTCTTCTCATCTCTCTCTTCGCTTCTGTCTCCTCTCTCTCTCTCTCTCTCTCTCTCTCTCTCTCTATCTCATCTCTCTCATGGAAAGGTGCGTGGACCTACACGAGTCATTCACAACTAGAGAATGGTGTGTGTCCGAGGAAGGGACGTGTTAGCTTACCTTCTTGAATCAGAACCCTTTACCAGTATCGAGGTTTCTCCTTCATGGGAACACTAATAATATACCTTCCTCACATATTCATATGACCTCAAAACACAGATAGTCATATCGTCGGCCCATAAATTCAAAAAAACACAGAAATTAACCATACACTCACAGCGAAATCGTAATGACACGATTTGGCAATACAAACCATATCACGGGGGGTGGGTAGTTTGAACCGCCGTAAGTATGGTTCATTTCCTGTTACTCAATATTAAAAGTATCACAACAGACTTCCGTTGCAACACCTCCAGAGTGTACTTGCAAATGTTGACCTGTAATGCACACGGTGATTGGCTGAGTGATCATCACTGTTAACATAGCAAACTGTCTAATTAACTAGATGTGTCTCTCTTGTTGCGTGAACCCGTAGGAAGGATTTTTGTAACTTTTACTCCAGGGTCTCCGGTGCTTCGTCAACAAATTTGCCTGCAAGCAAATGGAACTTTATAAGTATTGATGAGATTAAGACACATGTGCAACATCTGGGTATCTTTATTGTAGACGTGTCGCCATCCAGTGGCTGTATCAATACAAATTCTCTAGGGACATATCTTGAGACAGTAGAACTATCGTACTGTCTTCAAGTTATGTTCTAGACTTCTGTTGATAATGCCATCTTGGATGTCGAAGTTAACAATAAAGAGACCCAGATGTTGCAATGTGTTTAATCTCATGCTTGTCGGTATTGTATACCATTCGGACTACACATTTCTAAGTATTACGGCCAGGAACCCCCCCCCCTCTTTACAGCGCTTAATTTACTATGGTTCACCATATCAGTTTGACCCTTCACTTTACGCTCAGTGACGCGCTTGACTTACAGCACTTCACTTCTACTCAGCATCGTTTCAATGCTTACTTTTACAGTACGCTTCACTTCACAGCGCCTCACTTTACAGTGTTTTACTTTACAGTGTTTTACAGCACTTCACTTACAGCACTCCTCTTTTACCAGTGCTTTGCCTTTACAGTTCTTTACTTTACGCACTTACAGAGATACGTCCCTTTACAGCACTTCAACTTTACAGCACTTCACTTTACAGCAGACGATCACTTTACAACACTTCACTTTACAGCACTTGAACAGCACATTCACTTTTACTAGCACTTCACAGCACCCTGCACTTACAGCACTTTTACAGCACTTCAAATTACAGTGCTTCACCTTTACAGCATTTTGCTAACACAGCAGTTCTCCCTCATTACAACCATTCTTCTTGTTATTCCGAACTTCTGTACAGTATAATAAATCTTTTTTTATCATTTACTACTCACTATTAAGATAGGACGAAAATATTTTAAGGTAAGTTATGTGTGTATATGTATATATGTATTTTGTAAGAGCTAGCTACATTGCCTCACTTTAATTGATAGTGTAAACATTGTCATTAAGGCTATAATATGCATTTAAAAGTGGAGAAAGGCTTTGATTCACTTTACAGCGATTGTTTTCGTTTTACTGCTAGTAAAACTGGAACTAACCTGCTCTATAAGCGGTAGGCCCTCTTGTATTATCCTGTCCCTAAAATGCATCAGCTAGTAAATACAGAAGCCATTAGGGACTTGCAAATGAGTTGGGGGTTGCAAATTTTATGTGGACAGAGTATCAGACTTATTTCTTGGGTAGCATTGAAATAGGGTTGGGCAATATGTTTTGTTAGTGGGTATGGATTGTCAAAAGGACTGCCAATATAAGGACCACTGGCCTGCTTGCAGTGAATCTTCCTTTCTTATGTTCTTATGGTCATTCAGAAGAGGTCAACTGAAAATTACTTGAAGCGGCTTAAGAGAATAAAAATTTCAAATTATTATACACATTAAGTCGTCAAATCTGCATTCATTAACCATCTGAATTTCACTCTTTTCTTATCATCATATTTTTGGACACGTTTTTTGAGCATTTGAAATTACGCCCTAAGAGCTTTGGAAGTGTGATGAATGGTTTGAAAAACCGACAAGTTGAAGATTGAGACACTTGTGGATGGTACCACTATGATCCCGCCTCCGTCTGCTTCAAGTCACCTCACTACAGTATATAAAGCCACGCCTAGGCCCTATGCTGTTACATTCTACAAGATTGATGGACTGAACACAATCGACTCCAGGCTGAGGGAACTGAATTTGCCTCATACTCCTCCTCTCCTAAGCCTTCTTTTGTTATTGGTCTGTGCAGCCACTGTGTGGCCGAAAACGTTTCTGAATAAAGATTGCCCATATGCTGCTAAGTGTTCAATCTTCCGCTTTGGACAGTTTTCCGAGACATTCAGGTATGTCGTGAAGTAGGGTTGACAAATTTTTTTACCATAGGATACGGGGAACGTGTCAGTTGCAATGAATTTAGCTCGTTACCGTACACAATTGCTAAAAATTTGAAGCCGATTGCATGAGGTGTTCTCAAGTTGCATGCAAACTAAAATACGAAAACATGGAGGACGAAGATAAGTTGAAAGAAAAATCTAGCAACTCTGCCTGAGGGTTTCCTATCAGGGATACATAAATACAGTAGCCAAAAGATTTAGAAAAATATAGTTATTCTGTGTGAAAAAGAGTTCTATAAATAAATTAAAGATATGTAAACTAGTAGTGCTGCTAAACTTGAGGTATATACGAAGCAAACTAAATTAGGAATTCAAGTTTTAGTTCAAATTATTTTGTGTACAGCTGAAAACTTATATTGTGTTTAAGACAAAAACCCAAGTCAGCAAAGTTTCCACCACAAAAGTGTTTACTACACAAAAGTTTACTTGCACAAAGTTTACCCACCACAAAAAGTTTACCACACAAAAAGTTTAGGCACCACAAATGTTACCACCACAAGAAGTTTACCACCACAAAAGTTTACTACCACACAAGTTTACACCACAAAAGTTTACCACCACAAAAAGGGTTTAACACCACAAAGTTTACCACCACTCAAAAGTTTACCACCACAAAAGTTTACCACTCCACAAAAGTGTAACTCACAAAAGTTTACCACCACAAAAGTTTATACCACAAAAGTTTACCACACAATAGGTTTCCACCAAAAATGTTTATACCACAAAAGTTTAACACCACAAAAGTTTACTACCACAAAAGTTTATCACCACAAAAAAGTTTACTACCACCAAAAGTTTACCACCACAAAAGTTTACCCCCTTCAAAAGTTTACTACCAACAAAAGTTTAACACCACAAAAGTTAACTACCACAAAGTTTAACACCACAAAAGTTTCACCACAAAAGTTTACCACAGACAACAGTTTACTACCACAAAGTTTACACCACAACAAGTTTACCACCACAAAAGTTACCCCCCCCCCCCCCCCCCACGTTTACCACCACAAAAGTTTACCACCACAAAAGTTTAACACCACAAAAAGTTTACCACCACAAATGTTTACCCCCGCAAAAGTTTACACCACAAAAGTTTACCACCACAAAGTTTCCCCCCCCCAAGTTTACTCCACAAAAGTTTTACACCACAAAAAGTTTACCACAACAAAAGTTTAACACACAAAAAGTTTACCACCACAAAAAAAGTTTACCACACAAAGTTTTACACCACAAAGTTTACTACCACAAAAGTTTACCACCCAAACGTTTACTACCACAAAAGTTTATACACATTAGTTTACTTTACAATAAAGTGTTCCACCACTAAAAATTTCCAAAAAAAAAGTTACCACCACCCCAGAAACGGTTTTACTTCTACAAAATTTACCGCCACAAAATTTACACAAAAAGGTTGACACCACAAAAGTTTTCCACACAAAGTTTACCACCCCAAAAGTTTACCACCACAAAGTTTACCACCACAAAAGTTTACCACACAAAAGTTTAACCACCACAACATTTATCCCCCCCACCCCCCAAAGTTTACTACACAAAAGTTTACACCACAAAAGTTTACACCACAAAAAACCAAAAAGGTTTTATACCACAAAGTTTAACACCACAAAAGTTAACTACCACAAAAGTTTTAACACCACAAAAGTTTACACCACAAAAGTTTACACCCAAAAGTTTACTACCACAAAGTTTATACCAACACAAAAGTTTACCACACAAAATGTTTACACCACAAAAGTTTACCACACGCAAAAGTTTACCAACACAAAGTTTAACACCACAAAAGTTTACCACCACAAAAGTTTACCACCGCAAAAGTTTACCACCACAAAAGTTTACACCACATAAAGTTTAACACCACAAAAGTTTACTACCACAACAAGTTTACCACCACAAAAGTTTACCACCACAAAAGTTTAACACTCCACAAAGTTTACCTACCCCACCTCAAAAAGTTTACCACCTCACAAAGTTTACCTACCACAAAGTTTACTACCACAAAAGTATACCACCACAAAAGTTCTACCACAAAAGTTTACTACCACATTAGTTTACTTCTACAAAAGTTTTTCCACCTCTAAAATTACGCCACAAAAAGTTTACCACACAAAAGTTTACTTCTACAAAAATTTACACTCACAAAAATTTACCACAATAAAGTTTACCACCACAAAAGATTACCACCACAAAAGTTTTTACCACACTAAAGTTTACACCACAAAGTTTACCACCCAAAAGTTGCACCGCACAACAGTTTTTACCCACCACAAAGTTTACACCACAAAAGTTTACTACCATCAAAAAGTTTACACCACAAAAGATTTACCACTCACTATAAAAGTTTACCACCACAAAAGTTTAGCACCACAAAAGTTTACACCACAAAAGTTTACCACCACAAAGTTTACCACCACGAAAGTTTACCACCACAAAAGTTTACCACACAAAAAGTTTACTACCCACAACCGTTTACCACCAACAAAAAGTTTACCACACCAAAAGTGTACTTACCACAAAAGTTTAATACCACAAAAAGTTTACTTACCACAAAAGTTTATTCCACAAAAGTTTACTACACAAAAGGTTAACCACCAGCAAAAAGTTTTAACACCACAAAAAGTTTACACTCACCAGACAAAAGTAGCTACCACACAAAAGTTTTACCACCACAAAGTTTACCACCACAAGTTTACTCCTCCACCGCAAACCGTTTACCCACAAAAGTTTCGTACTCAACCACTCGCAAGTGTACCACCACAATAGTTTACCAGACTCCACAAAGTTTACCACTCCACAAAGTTTACCTACCACAAAAGTTTACACCACAAAAGGTTACATACCACTCTAAGTTTCACTCCACCACAAAAAGTTGTTACCACCTGACAAGTTTGACCACCATAGAGATCAGTAAAGTTTACCACCAATAGTTACCACCACAAAGTTTACCCACCACAAAAGTGTCCACCACAGGAGTTTACCACTGCTCAACTAAAAGTTTACACCACAAAAGTTTACACCACAAAGTTGGAGACTACCACAAAAAGTTTACCACCACAAAGTTTACACCACAAAGTTTACTAACACTCAAATAGTTTACCACCACAATAAAGATTTACCACACGAAGAAGTTTACCCACCATCAAAAGTTATTATCCGCCACATAAAAAGTTTACTAGACTCTCCTCACAAAAGTTTATCCACCACTCTAAAAGATCTTTCACCAAAAGTTTACTACCACAAAAGTTTTACCACCACAAAAGTTTACCTACCACAAAAAGTTTACCACCAAAAAAGTTTGCCACCACAAAAGTTTACACCACAAAAGTTTGCCACACAAAAAGTTTACTACAAAAGTTTAGTTGACTACCAAAAAAGTTTACCACCCAAAAGAGACTTGAGGAATCCATTTTAATTCTGTTATTTCCATTTAAATATTAATTAAAAGTGTGGCCTAGAATATATAATTTTCATTGGGAGATAGAAAATAGTAATATGGTTATCGAGAAGTTTGTTCTTCCTCAAAATAGCTCGAAAATAGTCGAGAAATTACAAACTGTTTTCGTTCGGAAAGAACTAATTCAAATAAATAATATATACCAAACAGAGACAAGAGTATCGTAGAAATGAACCGTAAAAGGCTCGGAAATAATTACGTGGAAAAAAGGAACGTTAAAAGGCTCGGAACAAACTAAAGGCTCGTAATAATGCGTGGAAAGGAAACGCGTTAAAAAAAGAAAAACCCTTTTCTTTTAATAATTTCGGTAAATTTTTGTAAAGGTAAAAGGGGAAGAGAGAGAAAGAAAAAAAAAGGCAAAGGGAAAAAAAAGAATAAAAGAAAAAAAAAAAGAAAAAAGGGGGGAAAAAGAAAGGAAGGGGGAAAGGGAAGAAGAAAAAGAAGCTTGAAAATACAAGAAAGCCTTTTAGAAGCGAAGGGGGGAATAAAATTCCGGTTATCTTTTTGGAAGGATCCCCAAAGGTTAAAAAAGGAAAAAAAAAAAACTCCGAACCCAAAATTTCCGGGGGTTTATTTTCCTTTTTTAAAATTTTAAACCCGAATTTTTCCCTTTAAAAAAAGAAAATATTTCATTTATTCGGGTTTTAAAAAAAATTTTTTAGAAAATCGTTAAAAAAAATACAAAATTTTTTTCACCCCCTTTTCGAAAACGGAAAAAACATAAAAAAAAAATTTAATGGGGAGGATAAAATAAAATATAAACTCAAAAAGGGGTTTTCGGGAAAAAAAAGAGACGGGGAAAATGGAAACAAAAAATATTTTTTTGGCCTGAGCAGGATTTCCCCGGAAGGTTAAAACTTTTTTTCAAAAGCCAACAAACCAAACTGCGAAAATGAGTAGGAAAAAACCCAGAATTCCACAAAGAAAAAATTAACCTAAAATTTTTAACAAAAATTTTTTCAAATTTTTAGTAAAAAAAAAAATAGAAATTGTTTAAAAAAATTTTAAAAAAAAAAAATCTTTATATTTAATATATAAATAAATATAATTTTTTTTAAAGGGGTTTAAATTTGGTTTAAAAAAATTTTTTCTAAAGCTTTTTGTTAATCAGAGTTAAAAAAAAAAAAAGTTTTCTGTTTTTACCCACCGTGTGTTTTATTTAATATAAAAATAATTTTTATGTATTATAAAATAAAATAAAATTAATATTAAAAATTTTATTTTTATTTCATTTAAAAAACCCCTTTTTCCCCCCCCGGGGGTAAAAAAAATTTCTTTTTAAATTATTTATAAAAAAAGTAAAAACTTGGGGAAAATTGTTTTAATAAAATATTTTAAAAATTTTTTATATTTAATAATAAAAAAATTTTTAAAAAATAAAAAATTTTATTTTTTATATTTTAATTATTTATTATAAAAATATATAAAATAATACTAAATTTGCCGGTTTATAAAAAAAAAGCACTTTCCAAATCGGGGGAAACAAATAAAGGCTTTTTTTTAATTCTTCCCAGGGGTTTTCTGTTTGTTACACCTTTTACTGATTTATTTTATTTTATATATATATATATATATAATATATATAAATATTATATAATAAGAAAAGTAATTATAATTTTAAAACTTAAAACAACAAGCGAAATTTTAAATTTAGCCAAAATTCATAAATATTTTTTTCCTAAGTTTAAATAATTAATAATAAAACAAACACAATGAAAATTTTTTTTTTTTCGTTAGGTTTAAAAAGATTGTTTCGAAATTCTGCATAACAAATTTCCGCTTGCTTATTCGGCAAGAAGAGCGTTGCTATTTAAGCACAGATATTTATATATTTATGTATGTGCTTCATCGTTTTTTCCCCTTTTCGGCCTGACCAAATCTAGCTCGAAGCAGTTACATTATCTCTGGTGAATCCACTTGAAGATCTTCTTAACTGCGCCCAATTAAAACAACATAAATATCGTGGTCGTAAGAGTGACAAATAATTCTGATGCTAAAACTGGAAAGAACATGATATGCGTGTCGATTTTCTGGTCGATAATTGGAACTTCCCATCACAAGTTTTCTCGTAGTGTGATACGTCGGTTATTAGTTAAAAAAAACGGTGAATACTACTCCAAAAAAGTTCTATTTTATATATCCAGTTTAAGAAAGGTTATTGATAAACTGAAGAAGTTCGGTGTTTGAACAGCGAATGATATTAGCCAGAATATGATTTAAATCATAGAGTACAAGTTTAGTTGGTTTTATTGTAGGAGATTAATGTGTATTCTTATCTATGTTTTAAAATAATTATATGGGTATGAAAACCAAAATTAAGGAAAAAGATTTCGTTATCACAGACATTGCGTATATGAACATCCGAAAGGAGGAGCACTGCTGCAGCCTACTGGCTCCACACTTGACACTTCTTTCTCGAACCCAGAGATAAGAACTCTAATTTCTTAACAGATGTAATTATATATACTATGATTATCACTTGAAAAAAAAATAGGGGAAATAAGAATGCGCGGGTCTTAGATGATGAACCACCGTGGAGCTTTTCGGTCATTGACCGAAGGCCTTCCGGTGGCTTATTGGTACTCCCCTTTAAAATTTTGGTTACAAGTCATATTTATTTCTGGGTTACAGAATACATTACAGCAAATAAATGCAGTTTGAAACCCAAGATAGCGAAAATAAGAACTTTCGTACATACATATAAGATATATTGTAGTCACAGAAAATGTTTAGTCGTGGGATCCACAAATGCTCATTTCTAAATTTAGGCTTAAACAATTTCATATATAATAAATTAGGAATGACAGAATTTCACAAGAGAAAACGATTTATTTTTTTTTCATAAAATTAAAATCAGCAATTGGGATAACTTTATTATTATTATTATATTTTATTATTATTTAATTAGCCGGTATTCTCCCGGCCCGGGGCCTTTTCCAAAGGGTGGCCCGGCCTAGGCCTCACTCTTTAGGGAGTGTTCTGGAGACCTAAGTCTCCCAGGGAGGTGGCACAGTACCTCCTATCTTTGTGACCAACTGTCCCCAGGCCTAGCCACAAGCTAGGCCTCTCATGGTCTGCCATCCCCGCCCAAGCGGGCAAATGGGAATGACATTCTTATGAGCTAAAAGGCTCGAGGCTCAGGCACTCATACCTTACCCTAGAAGGGTTAGGCATGGTGTCGATCTTGGTACTTTAATAAAATAGGAGGAAGTGCACTATAGGATAAATTAATAAGCTTGTGCTGAACCATGGTCAATGGAAAAAAAAATACAGGGAGCAATTGTATTAATATATTATATATTATTTATTAATATTAATATATATATTAATATATTATATATTAATTAATTATGATAACAAAGTTCAACTTTTAATTTTATAAACAAATATCAATTAAAAATTTGTTTTTTATTTTTCATTGTAATCTGTAAGTAATTTTTGTATAATTAAAGGTAAATAATGTAAGTTTTAAGTTGGGTTATTAGAGAAGCTTATTTTTATCTAGTGAAGTATCGTGTGAATTTGTTGAAGTGTCTATCAGAAAAATAATATTTGAATTACTAGTAGAAACTATCTCGGGTGGGGTTAGTAATCGTGGTCAGAGAGTTATCGAAACACCAGGACCGTTGCGTAAACCACTGGGCCGCAGGCTACATAAAGATTCATCACATAGGTATATTATACCCAGAGGACAGGTTAGCATAAGCACCACTGCTAACACTGTAAAAAAATCTTGCATTTGTGGTCACCAGTGGGCCTATCCTAAACATTCATATGGTGTAGAAATATACCCTAGTTTGGAATAAACCTTATTGTAGCCAGCTGGCCCAGTGGCTAACACGTCGGTCTGGAGTTTTGTGACTCTCTGATAACGGGTTTCTACCCCCCATCCGTGGAATGATTTGTTTGCAATCGTGTCCAATTACGATTTCGTGAGTCGAGTTCAAACTGCACAAGAGTTTGGAAGTGTATAATGGACCAAAAAACAATACACGAGAAATTCAGATTGTTCAGTGACAGACCTTATGTGAGTCACCCCTTGATCGTTAACAGACTTAATCACTAGATACGTGGCCAGGTCACAGAATAAATTATTGTTCCATACTTGAACTGAACATTTCGTGTAAAGTATATTTAATGTTATACACATGCCAACTACTACAAAAAAAATTAAAATAGACATTGGTTGATTTCAAGAATAAATTTGTATGGAATTATTTGATGAATACCTAAGAAATATTTAAAAAGTGAAACTCAGGTCGCGGTTTAAGATGTAATTAAGAAGTGAAATGACAAGAGCAAAATAAAATTAATTAAAGCATGAGCTTTTTTCTCCCTTTAAGTTTAATACCAAAGACTGAAAAAAAGACTTAAAATAAGGGACTTAAAATAAGGATGGACCAGTAACAGTCTACATTAGTTAACATGGTTTTTCCCTTCAAAGAAGTTGTAGGACACACTTCAGGGAATTAATTCATAAATATTTTCATAAATATATTTCATAAATTATTTATAAAATATATTTCATAAAATATATATTTCTTAAAATTTCATAATTATTATATTATCTAAATATAAATTTCATTTATAAATAATATTGTTCATATTACAATATAATATATCTGCTAGCTCTCTCCTAAATGAGAGAGATATGAGCACTAAAATTTTCACGCTCACTAACATATAATGTTTTCATATATCTTGATATTTTCATAAATTTCATAAATATATTTCATAAATATTTTTCATACTAAATGTATTCATATCAATATATTTCATTGCATTATTTTCCTAGTCCAATTTTCAATATTGTACTCAATTTACTCAAGATTTTCATTAGAATGAAGTAGACGACGAAATACTTTGAACGACTGTGTTACGAATGTAGAGAATAATATAGAGAAAGGAATGATGTAATGTAGTAAAGGCCAGGAAAACATTCAGTGGGTCATATAGAATTTTCAAAACAGGAGATGCAATATTATTAATCATATATATATATCGACATCGTAAATGAGACATTTTTCTACTCATTAGCTAAAAAAATCAGAATGTTTGGCAATCAAGAGGCTTCATCAGGTCCCATGATGGATAAATTCCCATGGTGGCGAAAGTATTCATGTATTTCAATATACAATAGAAATAAATTGCCATGACGGTACTTTTTCAAAACTATTTGTGTTCTCAAGCTCGAATATGTTTTACTCTCTGAGTAGTACTTCCATGAGAGGCGAACTAGCAGTGAAAATGTATAGTGAATGGTATACTGTCTTCATACATGGGTTTCATAAGTGATATAATTCACGTTTGATGACATATATTTGTACCAAGTGACACAGGAAAACATAACTCCACTCTTGAGCTCAGAAGATGACACAGGACACATAACTCCACTCAGATGAGTCAGAAGTGACACAGGAACATAACTCCACTCATGAGCTCAGAAGTGGAAGACAGGAAACATAAACTCCATTCAGGGGCTCAGAAGTGACCACAGGACACATCACTTCCACTCATGAGCTCAGAAGTGACACAGGACAATAACTCCACTCATGACTCAGAATGTGACACAGGAACATAACTCCACTCATGAGCTCAAAAGGGACACAGGACACATAACTCCACTGCTCGGCTGCTCAGAAGTGACACAGGACACATAAACTCCCTCCCATGAGCTCAGACGTGACACGGACACTAACTCCACTCATGAGCTCTAAAGTGGCCCCCCCGGGAACATAACTCCACTCATGAGCTCAGAAGGTGACACAGGACGATAACTCCACTCATGAGCTCAGAAGTGACACAGGACACATAAACTTCCTCTCATGAGCTCAGAGTGTCACAGGGACACATAAACTCACTCATGAGCTCAGAAGTGACACAGGACAAATAACTCCCATCATGAGCTCAGAAAGTGACACAGGACACATAACTCCACTCATGAGCCTCGAAGTGACACTGGACACATAAACCTACCACTATGAGCTCAGAAGTGACACAGGACACATAAACTCACTCATGAGCTCAGAAGTGACACAGGACACATAACTCCACTCATGAGTCAGAAGTGACACGACACATAGCTCCACTCAGGGGCTCAGAAGTGACACAGGGACACATAAACTCACTCATGGGCTCACAAGTGACACAGTACCCACACTGACACCATTCATGGGTTTATTAACAGACCGTGTTAGCTCTAAGAGCAGAGCCCAGGAGACAGTGCCTCAAACACCAAGGGAAATAGGCTGGAGAGGGAGAAATTATTATATATTATATTCACATTAAAACAATTATAAAAAATTCTCGCACGCATTCGACGCTAGTATCATGGCTATGTATATTATCATTACAACGTCACCGTCAAGGGAGGTTCCTTGACGCTGCGTGAGGGGCTCTTGATCTAGGGGAATTGGATTGAGCTCCAGTTCCCTGAATTCACCTAAATACTTTCCACCCCCAACATGCGCTTATTATCCTACGTGTTTGCGCTCTCCCTTGAATTATAATAATTATAATACAAAGTCTGGTGTGAGTGGATTATAATAATTCTCTCACTAGCGTAAGCGGTGAGAATTATATCTTACTAGCTCGTATGTTCAACGATAACGACTTTGGTATTAATTTAAAAGACTTGATATGGGTCAGTCTTGTAGATATTTACCATCACTAGTGTTCCGGAACCATGTGTTTTATATATGATCTATACACAAATCTAATTTCAACCTTATTTTTTAAGGAGAGTGGACGGTAAGCCAGCGGAAGCCTCGGTCAGGATGACATAAAGCTCCAAGCGAGTCTCATTGCCTTTAACTCGCGTCTGTCCTGTTTCCTTACGAAACCTAACCTACTTACTAACATGACCTAACCTACCTAACCTAAAGCTAACCTACCTAACTCTAAACCTACCTAACCTAAACCTAACCTAACCTAACCTCAACCTAATCACGAAATCGTAATGACACGATTGCAAACAAACCATACCACGGGCGGGAATAGAGGAGCCTCAAAACTCCAGACCGGTTTGGAGTCTTGAGTTCTCTGATCGCGGGTTCTTTCCCACCGTGGTATGGTATGGTTTACTTAACCTATCTAACCTAACCTAACCTAACCTACACACAAAATAACCCGTACATAAGAGCTTTCGGAACGTTTTCGACCGTAACACCGTCGTAGCTTCTCTATCCCATATGCCCCTCAAAGGAGTAGATGGTTCCATGACGATGTTGAGGGGCTCTTGATCTAGGGATGATTGGATCTTGTGCTCCAGTTCCTGAAAATGATCCCTGAATACCTTCCATCACCCCCCCCCCAACAGCGCTGTATATTCCTACGTGTTTAGCTCTTCCCCATAATAATTATAATAATAATAATAATAATAATAATAATCAAAAATTTGATCTGTATTAGGTTGTATGGTGCTTCAGTACACATGGGCTGGCATTTATGTGATGACTCCAGCTTCCTCCACTTGATCTTTTGTTACCTCGTATTTACTCTTATTTGT
>NW_026468139.1:0-5000 GCF_026875155.1 Cherax quadricarinatus | reverse complement strand
ATTTGCATTATTTTATCATACAACTCAAAAGGCTTATGAGGCAGTATTTACCATCCACAAATCCAAACTGATTTTGTATAATAACGTGCCTCTACAAGCGCTTCTGCTTGTCTGAAATAGAAATTTCGGGTAAGGATGCAATATCTACACTGGCCCTACTCAACACGTTTGAGTCAGATGGCCCTAACACACCAAGGGCACCTATTAAGTGCATACCTCAGGTCATGGGGTACCGATTCCAGCAGCCAAAAATTATAAGTAATAACTCCGAATCCGACTCAAACTTGGCAATAACTTAGATCTAAAATTTCCTACCTGAAGCATCGAAAGGTACGTTATCATCCAATCGATTCAGTGCTACTGTTAAAAAGCACCTCATCTCCTTAACATAACTAACGCGTCGCTCTGGAGTTTTGTGACTCTGATCGCGGGTTCTAACCCCATTCGTGGTATAGATTGTTTGCAGTCGTGTCATTACGATTTTGTGAGTCAGGAAACAGCAATATGTTATGCTGGTGAAAACAAGTTTCATCCAGTTCTGTCCTGTTCTTCTTCCATCCTTCCCTCAACTCTCATACAGCACTAGTAACACATATTCTCCCATTGTATTTCAAGTGTAACTAAGTAACTTGCTGTATCTTCACCATCTCTATTTGATCACTCCACGAAACTGAAGATAATAAAAATCAAATTAAAATAATAGGTAATACTTTTGTAACCGAGAATTCGTTCACTACCTTTCTAGTTGTACTTATAATTGTAGTTAACTGCACAAAAAATCAACTTAATTCTATGTCTAGATCTTAAATAACATTTAAGCATTAATACTAATTTGCCTGAAATACATAGCATAATTAGTGTCTTTCTTTGGTGCCTTCCAATGTTTTATTACATATAAAATACATTATTTGTACTGTTTAAAGAACTGAAACTATTATTTCTGTCTTCTATAAAATTGGTAACTCTAATGTCATACACAGTGAGAAGTTATTTTGGTTTCTTGGGAGATTAATCATATTTACAATTTGTGAATCTGACTCATAGAGGGAGCCACCTAGAGTGCTTTGCTGCCTAAGAGGATCCAAGGGCTTTACAGATCACTTCCAGCATGCATGAGCTAAGGTGAATGTTTTAATGAACGTAAAGATAGTAAGTAAGTTTATTCAGGTATACAAAAATACAGTTATATAGATTTTCATACATAGCAGCATATGTGTAGAGAACCTGGGATACCCCAAAAAGTCAGACAGATTTATTACCATTGAGGTCCTTTCTCCCTGTAAGATTTAACGAACTGGCTCCCATCAATAAAAAAAAAAAAATTCATGAATGGTACGTTGTTGCGGCCCCCTACCAAACAAGTGGTTAAATGTTAACCTGCCGGCCGGCAGTACCACTGGGTACGTCATCAAACCCATTGTGGGGACTGCTGAGCCGGCCTTAGTAGCAGAAAAGTACCTGAACACCTCACGGTACGAAAGGCTAAGCATAAGTAAACCTGAAAAACACCTCACGGTACCCGGGGCTAAGCAGTAAGTACCTGAACACCTCACGGTACACATCTACTGGCTTTAGAAGCAGTAGGTACCTGAACACCTCACGGTACACATCTACGGCTTTAGAAGCAGTAGTACCTGACCACCTCACGGTAAACATCTACTGGCTTTAGAAGCAGTAGGTACCTGAACACCTCACGGTACACATCTACTGCTTTAGAAGGCCAGAAATAAGTACCTGAACACCTCACGGTACCACATCTACTGGCTTTAGAAGCAGTAAGTACCTGAACACCCACGGTACGCATCGAAGCAGAAAGTTACCAGAACACCTAATGGTACACATCTACTGGCAGTAAAGGGTATTCTACGGGCTCTACTGATTTTAGGAAGAACCGCCTCACCGCAGCTCTCTGAGTCAGTTGGCCTCAGTTACTTGACGGCCGCATTCAGTGAGCTTGAATCATGGTGTTCTACAAACACTATTTATCAATTTGGTCTTGAAGGCGGTAATAGTACTTACCAGCCATCTTACGGTGTACTTCTACCGGCCTTGGAGAGTATTTAAAGACAGGTGATTTTCTACTGACTCACCGCCTACGCTGGTCAACTGTGGGCCGGAGTCATCGGATGCTGTTGTAGTGGAACACTGAGAAAAAAAGGGTGTCGTGTGACACTAAAGAAGTTACGGTTATAGTGTACATTGAATAGTGTTCATGTGGACTGGCCTCGAGAAAGACGCTGTGTGAGTGTGTCGCTGGGTGTCGGGTGACACAGTTGTATGACGCAGAGAAAAGGGTGTCAAGGGACACAGCTGAATGGAGCGCCATTACAAAAGGATAAGAAACATAAGAAACATAAGAAAGGAGGAACCTGCAGGAGGCCTGCTTGGCCATATAGGCAAGGTCCTTACAATTCATCCCACTAACAAAAAATTTACCCCAAAAAAATTTTCAATGCACCCCCAAAAAATAACTCTGATGTGAAAAACCCACTCAAATCCAACCCCTTCCCCCTCATGTACTTATCCAACCAGATTTGAAACTAACCCCAAAATCCCCAGCCCAATAACCCAACTAGGTAGACTGTTCCACTCACAACTACCCATTTTTCCCAAAAAATATTTCCCCATGTCCTTTCTAAAAACTAAACTTATCTAATTTTAAAACCCCCTTCTGCGGGGTTTTCTCTTGGGGAGACATCCTCAGACCTTATTAATATCCCCTTTATTAATACCTATCTTCCAATTTTACACTTCGATCAGGTCTCCCCTCATTTTTTTTGTCTAAAAGTGAATGTAACTTAAAAGTCTTCAATCTTTCTTTTTATAAGGAAGATTTCTGAGCATGATTAATTTGGACCTACGCTGAAAGTTTTCAACGAATTTTTGTCCATTTTGTAATACGGGGACCAAAAAGAGCTTAATTCAAGGGGAGGGCCTTACAATGATTATAAAGCTGCGTATGACCTCTGGACTTCTTTTTCTTACACTTCTTGATATAAATCCCAGTAATCTATTTGCCTTATAACGTACGCTAAATTGCCTTATTACGTACGCTAAGTGTCGTGTGAGACACGATACGATACGATAGATTCTAGGTAAGACCCCAAGAAGGGGTGAGTGGGGAAGTGGGGATAGAGGAAGAATAGGTTGGTTAGAGGAAGGGTTATTTGTAAGAGGGAAAGAACCAGGGCTTAAAACCCAGTAGTGAGCTGAAAGCGATTCGGGAGTTTGCGCAACTAAGTGACTGGTCGGGGGGGGAAGGGGGGGGGGGAGCGACAAAGCGTTCTTTCGCATGGTACAAGGGTTTTTTTAAAAGGGTCCTTTACCTGTGAGTTACAGGTTAGTGAGTCAAGATTTTAGCAGGTTATTTGTATATAGGAATTGGGTCAGGAGCTAGCAATGAGTAGAAGAGGTTGTGTGTGTTTGCTGGTCTGCGTATTTCGTCGTCTAGGTATGAGGTCCAGTAGTCATGTCTGGTCTCTAGTCTGTCTATTTGTTTATCGCTAAGCTGTTTCCAGTACACGTTTAGAGCAGGGATGTTCGCACGGGCGTGGATGGACTCACTTGTGATGAATTCATCCCATCGTGTGTTGAACACCCAGCGTAAGGCTTTGTTCTGGATGCGTTGTAGTTTACGTCTGTTTGTCACAGCTGCTAGAGAGAGGGGCTAATGGCAGTAAGTTATTAGTGGACGGATGAGGGCTTTGTATAGATGTAGTTTCGTTTTTTGGGAGGCTTGCCATAGCTTGGACAGCCCCGACAGGGCCTTGGATGCAATGGCTTGCTTCTGGTTGATGTGTTTGTGTATTCGCATGTTGTAGCCAGGGAGCGTCACAACTCGGGAGTGTCGTGTGACACGGAGAAAAGGGTGTCAAGTGACACGGTTGTGAAGGAGCGTCATCACACAGAGAAAAGGGTGTCGAGTGACACGGTGGAGAAGGAGCGTCACAACTCGAATAAGTGTCGTGTGAGACACAGAGCGTCATTATAAGTGTCGTGTGAGACACAGAGCGTCATTATAAGTGTCGTGTGAGACACAGAGCGTCATTATAAGTGTCGTGTGAGACACAGAGCGTCATTATAAGTGTCGTGTGAGACACGGAGTTGATCATAATTTATTATTATACAAATGTTATTTATAATTTATTATTTTAGCATAGATATATATATTATTATTTTAAGACGCTAATAATTTATTATTGTAACATGTATATATATATTTTAAATACCTCTAGACCAAAGATAGTTGTTAGTTGTTTTTATATTATATTAAAGATTAATTGATTTTAATGTTATATTATGTATCCCGAACTTTTATATTACTAACACTAATGTGAAAGTCCCAATTGGTGTTTTTGTAATATACGTGATACGGACAAGATGAGGAATTAGACATGTGCAGCATCTGAGTATCTTTATTTGTAGACGTTTCGCCCACTAGTGGCTTTATCAGTACAAATTCAGACACAATAGAAATACTAAAGAACAATATACAAAAGTCGAGTTAAACAGTTCCTCAGCCTTGGTGAAGGTAATGGATTGTGCCTTCAGACAGACTACTTATTAATAGGTCGACAGAGGAGCGAAAGATATAAGTAGGGAAGTCTGCAAAGTTTTTTTTTTTTATCATGTCAAGCACTGGAACAATTACAGCAATCTCTCTCTCTCTCTCTCTCTCTCTCTCTCTCTCTCTCTCTCTCTCTCTCTCTCTCTCTCTCTCTCTCTCTCTCTCTCTCTCTCTCTCTCTTTCTCTCTCGATATTTTCATATCTCTCCCTCCTTGCTTCCATGTTAACTCATTAAACTTAATGGTGATCAAGTTTTAGTTCAGTGAGTGCTCAAGAGCTTTGAGAAAAGTCTTATTACTGTATAGTTGACCCTGACGCCTCGCTGCCGGTAATTAAAATCTCAGTGGTAGACGAAGACCCTGATATTTACGTCTGTGAGTCTTCTGACGAAGGGAAAGGCGCCCACATATAATCGAGGTCCAAAAAAACCCCA
>NW_026468138.1:0-12240 GCF_026875155.1 Cherax quadricarinatus | reverse complement strand
AATTTTTCATCCCCCTGTGGGGTTTCGTCCCCCTTTCCGGTTTTCTTTTCATATTTTTTTCACTTTCGACGGGTTTCCCTGTTGTATTTTGTCGTTCTTGACGGGTTTCCTTATCTTATTTCGTCGCCCTCGAATGATTTCCGTGTCATATTCTGTCTCCCTGGATATATTTCATCTCCCTGGACGGGTTTTCATTTAATATTTCGTCGCCTTGATCGAGTTTCCCCTGTCATATTTTTCGCCCTGGACGGATTTCAGTGTCATATTCCGTCATCCTGGACGGATTTCCCTGTCATATTTCGTCTCCTTCGACGAGTTTCCCTGTCAAATTACGTCGCCCTGGACGTGTTTCCTTGTCAAAATCACTCTCCCTGGACCGGTTTCTCTGTCATACTCCGTCGCCCTGGACCGGTTTCCCAGTCATTTTCCATCGCCCCTAACCGGTTTCTCTATCATGTTCCATCGCCCTGGACCGGTATCTGTTATGTTACGACGCCCTGGACATGTTCTCTCTGATATTCTGTCGCCCTGGAAAGGTTTCCTTGTTATATTTCCTCGCCCTGGATGGGTTTCCCTGTCATATTTTGAGACCCTGTACGAGTTTCCCTGTCATATTTCGTGCCCCTGGTTTGCGTTTTCTTCTTATATTTTTGGCTGGGGAGGGATTTCAGCGTCATAGAACATCACCCTGGATGGGTATCCTGGACGGGTTTCCCCGTGATATTTCATCTCTCTAGACGTGTTTCTGTCATATTTCCTACCCCTTTTGGAGGGGTTTCCCTGTCATTTTTCATCGCCATGGGCAGGTTTCTCTGTCCTATTACGTCTCCTGGAGGGGTTTTTCTCTCTCATATTCTTTCGCCTTGAACGCGTCTCCTTTCATATTCTGTCCCCCTGGAGGGTTTCCTGTCATTTTTTCATCGCCTTCTTCGGGTTTCCCTCTGAAAAATTCGTCGCTCTGGACTTTTTTTCCCGTCATATTTCCCTGTCACATTAGCTTCCGTGTCATATTTTTGTCTACCTGGACAGGATTCCCTGTTATATTCCATCGCCCTGGTAGGGCTCCATTTCATATTTTATCTCTCTGGAAGGTTTCACCGTTATATTCTAATCGCATTGGAGGGTTTTTTTGTCATAGTTTTTCGCAATGGAGGGTTTCTTGTTATATTGTCTTTCCCTTTAATTTTTTTTTTTCCCTCTCATATGTCGTCACCCTGAATGGGTTTCCCTGTCATATTTCGTTTCCAAATTCGGGTTTCTTTGTCATTTTTCGTCGCCTGAACAGGTTTTCTTGATATAATTCATAGCCAACGACGGGTGTCATTGTCAAATTTCGCCGCCCGTACGGGTTCCCCTGTCTATATCGTCGCCTTATCGGGTTTTCCTGTCATATTGCGTCGCCCCAGACAGTTTTTTCCTGTTCACATGTCGTGGCCCCGGATGGATTTCCCAGTTATATTTTATGGGCCAGAAACGGGTTTTCAATTCAGATTCCTTTACCTTAGACAGGTTTGCTTGCCTGATTCGATTTGCCATTGACGGGTTTCCCTGCCGTATTTTGTCGCCATTGACGGGTTTCCCTGCCGTATTTTGCGCCATTGACGGGTTTCCTTTTTTATATTTCGTCGCCCTGGACAGGTTTCCGTTATATTTTGTGACCCTGTACGAATTTCCCTGTCATAGTTCATCCACCTGGACGGGTTTCCGTGTCATATATCGTTGCGCCCGGACGGGCTTACCTGCCTATATCGTAGCCCAAGTCGGGTTTCCCTTATATATTCGTCGCCCTAGACAGGTTTCATTGTCATTTCGTCGCCCCAGATGATTTTGCTCTCATATTTAGTCGCCCAGAAAGGGTTTCCTTGTGATATTTCGTCGCTCTGTACGGGAATCTCTGAATATATTCGTCGCCAAAGCGGTTTTTACTGTTATATTTTGTCGTAGTTGACAGGTTTCGTTGTTATATTTCGTCGACCTGAACGAGTTCCCTGTCACATATCGTCGCCCGGGAAAAGGGTTTTTCTCTGTCTTATTTCTTCGTCCTCTACGGATTTCTATGGTATAATTCGTCCCCCTGGAGGGTTTCCCTGATATATACTTCGTTCTAGTCGGGTTTAACCGTCATATTCCGTCGCCCTGGACGAGTTTTACTGTTATTTTTCATCGCTCTGTACTGTATAATTTGATATATTTATTCGCCCTCGACGGGTTTTTCCCGTCATATTCGTCGCCCCTGTGGATTTTCCTGATATATTAAGTCGCCCTAGTCGGCTTAGCTCTCATATTTCGTCGCCTGGACTAGTTTCCATGCCATTATCGTCTCCCTGGACTGGTTTACCTGTCATATTTTGTCCCCCTGGACTGGTTTCACTGTTATGTTTTATCCCATGGACAGGTTTCTCTTTCATATTTCATCGCCCTGTATGAGTTTTCCTGTCACATTTCGTCTCCTGGTCGGTTTTCCCTCTCAAAATTTCGCCGGTCTGTACGGATTCCTCTGATATATTTCGTCCCCTCTAGTAGGATTTTCCTGTCATATTTCTGCGCCCTGGACGGGTTTCCCTGTTATATTTCGTTGCACTAGACGGGTTTCCTTATCAAATACTTCGCCTTTGACGGGTTTCCCTATCTATTTCGTCGCCCTGAGTGGGTTTCAACTGTCATACTTCGTCGGCAGAGCCGGGTTTTTCTCTGTCATATATCTTCATCCAAGACTGGTTTCCCTGTCACATTTCGTCACCCGGGACGGGTTTTCCTTTTTCATTTTTCGTTACCATGGACAGGTCTCCCTGTCATATATCGTCGCCCTTGACGGTTTTTCATATCATAATTCTTCGCCAAAGTCGGGTTTCTTTGTCATATTTAAGTAAAAATTTTTTTGAAAAAAAAAAGGCGATGATTTGTGCCAATTAAAAAGGTGAAGAAAAGACATTTTTTTTACCGCACAGTCTTTTCATGGAACAACGTCTCTATTACTTTTGATCTTTGTCCAGTGACTTATCAATCTCTGCACTCTGTGACAAAATCTACTAATGTACTCTACACTCCCACACCCACTCAGTATTCTTAAACAATGTGGAATAATGTACTTTGCACTCTCAAACACACTCATTCACTCACATTCTTTAACGATATGTAATAATGTGCTCAACACTCACACACTCACTCAACACTTTTTTAAAAAGTGCAATAATATGTTGTACACTCACTCGGCTACAAAACAGCTTCGTATAGGAAGAAAAAAGGGGAAATTTATAGTACACTTGAGGGGACGTTGAGAGCTGTGAACCCCAAAAACAGCATTTCCTCAAAAAGGAATTTAACTCTTCAAATGTAGCCTCACCATGGAGCATTACCCATATATGATATTACAACAAAATGTTTTTAATATCATATATACAGACAGATGTGTTAAGAGAGGGACACACAGAATCTGTGCTGAGTAAATACATCCACACGGGTAGACTCGTACCGTAGTCCAGCCAGAAAGAAGAACTTCCCGTCCGGTTACACCACCATGGTGAGGCCAATTATTTTAAATTTTATTCTTCTATTTATGTCATAGTATGTAATTTGTTAAAATCAATTTTGTGCATGTTTCTGTATATAATATCATCGTCTTTGTATATTCTGTGTTAACATGTATAACAGTTTGGTGTATGTACTTATGGTGTTACTATGTATATCTGTATCTCTAGTGTTATTATGCATAACTTTATTATAGAGGCGAAATGTTCTTCTAATAAAGTTACTTCACGATGTATAAGAATCTCAATGATACAAATAATGTATATTTGTACCTTATTTGTATTGTTAAGAGATAAGTAAATAATGAATCTGAATGTCACAGGAAGTCAGTAAGAAACAACAGTTACATGGTGTGAATAGTGGTACTGAGTGTATATGTGAGTAATGAACATTATAACAGTGTTAATGAGTGCTGAGTGTGTATGTGTGTGAAGAACATATTATAACAGTGATAATGAGTGCTGAGTGTGTGTTGTGAGGGCAACTCCATGGGGGCACTGCCCATATATATTAAAAACACAGGTGTTATAATATAATATATACAGGTAGATATAATAACATGAAAGGTCACAAAGAAATCTGTGTGTCCTCCTATGTTATTACATTGAATCATTGTATCCTGTAAACGTGATCATTGTATCTCTGGTGTTACTATGTGTGACAGCTTGATAACTGAAACACTGGTGTTACTATGTATAATAATGTGATGATTGTATCTGGTGTTACAATATACAACAATGTGGATCACTGTATCTCTGGTATTAAATGTATAACAACGTAATCTTAGTATCTCTGCGTTACTATGAATAAACAGTGTGATCCTCTTAATTCTGCTGTTACTAAGTATAACAGTGTGATATTTGTTTTTCTTTGGTGTTACTAAAATAAAGAATGTGATCTTCATGTATCTTTTGTTACTAAGTATAACAGAGAGATCACTACACTCTGCGTGGTATTGCATCTCCGGCTCTTGTGTTAAGGTCACATGTGTGTTTGTGTGTGAGCTCCAAACAATTAGTGATTTTCTGTCTAGCCTTCGAGGGGAAAAATGATGAAAAAATGCGTGTGAGCCAGTAAAGTGCATTTACAAATTCCTTAAAATACTTCAAGAAAATATCAGTGCGCTTTGAGAAGAAAAGAAGAACATAACGTTTAGTGTAATGCAGTTCCAAGTTAAAGCAGTAATTGTACAGCTGGTAGTGGGGAACCTTCCCATGTCACCGTAGAAAAAGGATTGTTGGTGA
The DNA here is from genome assembly GCF_026875155.1 of Cherax quadricarinatus. Classification (NCBI taxonomy): domain Eukaryota; kingdom Metazoa; phylum Arthropoda; class Malacostraca; order Decapoda; family Parastacidae; genus Cherax; species Cherax quadricarinatus. Next base: position 7,468 of record NW_026468138.1, on the reverse strand, counting down.
TGAAAGATTGAGTGTAAAACAAAGGGAGAGCACACACACACACACACACACACACACACACACACACACACACACACACACACACACACACACACATGAAGCAGTATCGTTAATTAAATAGTGCTCCCAGGATTTAGCGCTCTAGTGGCTGTCCTAAAATATTTTTAGCGGTCATCGTACGTGAATGAATCAGTAAACATACCTAGTAGAGTGTAACAGCTTTCTAGAGTGTGAATAATGTGATAAGATCAAGAATTTTACAATTTCAATTTGAAGACGGGTGTTACTGGAAGTTGTGTGAGGGAGGGTAGCAAGTAGCTGGTCAGGCTGCTGGCACCAGTGTTGACACAAATAATCAAAACAAACATATTTAATGGGTCAAGGTTTTGACCTTAAATAAAAATAAATGCAAATATCTGGTCGGTTATGGTAGCAGTGCAGTGATAAGGTCATAAATGAGTGATACAGTAAATAATGAGAGAAAAAAATTCAGTCAATATCCTTTAAATGGTGTTGTGACTACAGTTAATATCATCAGGTAATGATTATGACCATAACACTAAAGAAAAAAGAGTGAATACCAATTTATTAAAAAAAAAAAAAATAAATGCATGAAAAAGCTACGGAGGAAGTTACAAACTGAGAAAGTTTATAGAAGACACACACCATCAGAAGGAACCTCTACTGCTGTGCAGACGACGTCACTTGCCTATGTGTGGCAGGAATTTTGGTTGGTGTCTAAAGTCTCAGTGTCTCGCCCTGCTGGTTGTATGTTATACCAACACTCTCTCTCTAACTTGGAGTCCCAGGAGATAGATAGGGGAAGCCCTCACAATATTTAGAAAGTTATATAAAAATCTTCAGAAGAGTTGTGTAGCCTAGTGACCCCCTGCCCCCCTTCTCAAAGAATGACAAGCTTGTAAACGCGCACGCACGCACGCACGCGTACACAAACACACGTGTATACCAGTAAATAATTATTATAGTAAATATTATTATATATTAATAAGGAATAGATTGAGAAATAATTCTATAATCTTCAAAAGAGTAGCGTAGCCTAGTGTGACACAGTGACTCTCCCTTTATTCTCAAAGACAAGAGACAAGTACATAAACGATCACACACACACACATACGTAGTAAAGTGATCCCTGTAATACAGTGACCCTCCTCTATTGTGTGTGTGTGTGTGTACTCACCTAGTTGAGGTTGCGGGGGTCGAGTCCGAGTGTGTGTATGTTGTGTGTGTGTGTGAGCGCGTGAGCGCTCACAAGCACACACACACAGACGCACACACACACACACACACACACACACACCCCACACACACACACACACACAAAACACAAACACACACACACACACACACACACATACACACATATCATTGCAAGAGGGACATGCCCCAGTAGAAAATTTTCAAGTTGGAAGGGGGGGGGGGGTTTGAGGGAAAAAAATCGACCAATCAATTGAAAAAAGGGGTATGGAAGGGATATACAACAGAAGCCGTTTTTAAAAAAGCTTCAAGAAATTCAATAAGTGTCCCTAAATCGAGCGGACATAAAAAGAAAGGAACAACTAAGAGGGGAGAAACAACCCCAGGGAAAGGGAAAGGAGACGGGGACAGTAAAACAGGACGGGAAAGTTCAGGCCCGGGGGGAAATGAAAAAAAAATGAAAACAGAAACGTCTAACCCCCTGTCCCCCAATTTTTTAAAAAACAAAAATAACCAAAACAAAAACTTCACACCCCCTCCCCCCCCAGACTAATTTCACAATAAAACAGCCTCCCTAATATTCCCCCCTGAAAAAAGGGGTGGGAAATATAAAGAAGGGGAAACTAAAAAAAGGTATTAAAGAAGGGGGTATATCAAAGGGGTAATAAGAAAAAAGTGAGGTAGTTTGAAAAAAGAGGGAGTAGAATGAAAAAAGAGTAGATTTTAAAAGAAGAATGGTAGTAAAAGATGAATGTTATAATAAAAGAAGGAATGATTTAAAGAAGAAAAAGTGTATAATGAAAGAAGAATACAAAAAAGAAGTAATGTGAAAGAGAAAGAATTTCTTTCAAAAGATGAATACTGTGAAAGAAGTGAAATTGGGAAATTAAGGAAAAGTGATAAGAAAAAAAGTGTTAAAGAAGAAAAAAAAAAATTTTGAAAAAAGAAGATCATGAAATTGGAAAGCAAGAAAGAAGAAAGGGAGGGAAAAAGAAAGACTGGAAGGAGGAATGATAGAAAAAAGATAATCAAAGAATGAACTGTGAAGGAAGAAAAGAGTATGAAAAAAAGAAGGTTTGAAAAAAGAAAAAATTTGAAGGAAAAATAATGTTGGGAAAAAGAAAAAAAATCCAAATGAAAGAAAGGGGTATCATGATGAAAAAACGAAAAAAAGAAAGAAAACGGAAAAAGGGAAAAAGAAGTAAGTTAGTATAATAACAACTAAATTTTTTTTATGAAGAAGAATGAATAGAAGTGTGAAAGAAATTTTAATGAAGTAAAATGAAAGAAAAAGAGTTTTTATGGAATAAAAAGAAGGTTGAATAAAAGAAAATAATAGTTGTACTATAAGTTGGTTGTTGAAAGAAGGAAGAAATAAGAATTAAGAAAGCAATAAGAAAGAAGATAGAAAGTAGGATGAAAGAAGGAGAAAAAGTGATATAGAAGGGTAGAATGAAAGAAGAAAGGCTGGATAGTATGAGAAAAGAAAGAACAAAATTTGAAAGAAAAGAAGTACGAACAAAAGAAAAAATATAGATTTGAATATCATGAAGAAAAAAAAGCAAGAAAGAACAAAGAAAGGAAGTGCGAAATCAGAAATTTGGGAAGTTTAAAGGAACACCTCTAGAACGAAAGTAGTGGAAGGGATTTACGAAATTAAGGAAAAAATGGAAGTATGAAAGAAAAGAAAGAAGAATTTCGTGAAAAAAGGAAACGTGAAAGAAGAAAAGAAAAAAAAACAGACGAGATTGATTTGTCCGCTCTTTCACATCAAAGATTCAAAAATTTTCTTCGGCCACAATCAGCTGTTTCCCTCCTCAGGGAAAGATTTATGCAAATAAATGATAGGAATGATTCATCATCAACTTAGTCAATACTCTCTCTGCAAGAAGTGCAACGACAATAAATAAGCATTCTAAGTACAACATTTTGTCTTACATCAATTGTTGTCACGGACTGGATCTCTAATAAGGTTCTCAATGTTTCAATTCAGATTGTTTGTCTCTGATCTCCAAATAAGGTTCTCTAAGATTCATTCAATTGTTGTCCCTACTGATCCAAATAAGGTTCTCCTAAGGGTTCACTCAAGTGGAGAACCATTGAACTTTCTCCAATTTCGTGTGTATAAACATCACGTCAAAAATTATTGTAATTGTTCCGTAGTAATTACATCTATTAACAAAGCTTTTTTGAGAGCAGAACACAAATATTTACTCAATGACATTCACTGTTTTCCGCCTTCACTGTGGTTAATTACGGGCCTTCTAACAAACTAGTGATACATTTTTCCACCAATGTTTTGTGGATGTTTGATGTTTGAGTACCTCGGTGTTCCTGCAAGTTGCACTGCGCAAGTGAAGCAGTAAGGTGTTTGATATTTGAAGAAAAGCTTGTGCAAACATAATTGGAATGATATGAAGCAAACACTTGTGCAACAATAGGGAATGATATTGAAGAAACACTTGTGCAACATATAGGAATGATATTGAAGAAACACTTGTGCAACATATAGGAATGATATTGAAGAAACACTTGTGCAACATATAGGAATGATATGAAGAAACACTTGTGGCGAGACACCATATAGGAAATGATATTGAAGACAACAACCTTTGCTGCACATATAGGAATGATATTGAAGAAACAGTGACTTGTGCAATATTTTGTAATCATTATTGTGAAAGAAGAAAGATGAAGGAAGATTCCCAAGTTTTACACAAATGTCTCTTTCTTTAACTTGTTGGTTGTCTAGTCCATTTACATTATAAATATTGTTGACTGATACGAAAAGTTTATTTGATTAAGAACATCAAGAGAGAGAGAGAGAGAGAGAGAAGAGAGAGAGGAGAGAAAAGAGAGAGAGAGGGAGAAAGAGAGAGAGAGAGAGGAGAGAGAGAGAGAGAGGATGTCCCACAAAGACAGTCTATTTTCTAACTAAAATTCCTAATACTTCAGTTTACTCCCTCTCATCTTAATCAACAATCTGTACTTCATTAATATACAATTTATTTTTTCTCAGCATAAACTTACCTGTTACTGGCTCTCCAAGCTTTCTAATATAGTTCATAATTTTTTTTCAACATTTTTTTTGTAATAAATCCGCGAATGATACAAATACAGATTAATAAAACACTAGTGATCAATGATGCATCTCAGTTTTTTATAAAAAAAAAAATTAAAGGAAGCCCTATGCATACTGAGCTCGACCTGATGACCTTAACGATACCAGAAGTCAACCTCACTGTCAGACTACGACTCTCCTGGTTAACGGACGCTTTGGAAACCCAAATATACCTGCACGTCACTGGTGGCCAGGAGGTTTCGTCCATGACACATAAAACATTTGATTTACATTAGTGGCATCACCTGTTCACTAGAATACATCATGGGATTCACTGGTTCACTAGATACATCTATGGGATCACTCTTCACTAGATACATCAATGGGATCACTCTTCACTAGATACTTCAAAGTAATTACGATCCTCTTATATACATGAATGCATCACTGTTCACTAGATTAATCAATGGGATCACTTTCTCTAGATACATCAATGGAATCACTGTTTCACTAATACATCAAAGGGATCATGTGTTCACATAGATACACAAGGGATCACTGTTCACTACATACAGCAAAGGGACACTGTTCACTAATACATCAAAAGTGATCACTGTTTCACTAGATACATAAAGGGATCACTGTTCACGTAGAATAAATCAATGGGATCACTGTTCACTAATACATCAATGGATCACGTTCACTAGATACATCAAAGGGATCACTGTTCCACTAGACACATCAAAGGGATCACTTTTCAACTAGATACATCATGGGATCACTGTTCACAGATCCATCAAAAGAGATTCATTTGTTCACAAGATAGATCAACGGGGATCACTGTTCACTATAATACTTCAAAGGGATCACTGTTTCACTAGATCACTTCAAAGGGATCAACGTTCACTAGATACAATAAATGAGATCAACTGTTCACTAGATACATGAATAGTAGATCACTGTTCACTAGATACATCAATGGGATTACTTGTTATCAGTAGATATTTCAAAGGGAAATATCAATGTTCCTATACCATCAATAGGATCACTGTTTTCACCACAGTCATCATGGAATCACTTGAAATCCTGCTTACAGAAGTGGGACTTTATCAGTCTGTCTCAGTTATACAGTGAATACATAGGTTACTCATTGTTAACTCCTTAATTTTTCTTGACGGGTTTTCCTACTTATTTCGTCGCCCTTCGAATGATTTTCCTATCATATGTTCTGCCCTCCCTGGATATATTTCATCTCCCTGGACGGGTTTTCATTTAATATTTCGTCGCCCTTGATCGAGCTTCCCTCTCATATTTTGTCGCCCTGGACGGATTTCAGTGTCATATTCCGTCATCCTGGACGGATTTCCCTGTCATATTTCGTCTCCTTCGACGAGTTTCCCTGTCAAATTACGTCGCCCTGGACGTGTTTCCTTGTCAAAATCACTCTCCCTGGACCGGTTTCTCTGTCATACTCCGTTGCCCTGGACCGGTTTCCCAGTCATTTTCCATCGCCCCTAACCGGTTTCTCTATCATGTTCCATCGCCCTGGACCGGTAACTGTTATGTTACGACGCCCTGGACATGTTCTCTCTGATATTCTGTCGCCCTGGAAAGGTTTCCTTGTTATATTTCCTCGCCCTGGATGGGTTTCCCTGTCATATTTTGAGACCCTGTACGAGTTTCCCTGTCATATTTCATCCCCCTGGACGGGTTTCCGTGTCATATTTCGTTGCGCTGGACGGGCTTACCTGCCATATATCGTAGACCAAGTCGGGTTTCCCTTATATATTTCGTCGCCCTAGACAGGTTTCACTGTCATATTTCGTCGCCCCAGATGAGTTTTGCTCTCATATTTAGTCGCCCAGAAAGGGTTTCCTTGTGATATTTCGTCGCTCTGTACGGGAATCTCTGATATATTTCGTCGCCAAAGACGGTTTTTACTGTTATATTTTGTCGTAGTTGACAGGTTTCGTTGTTATATTTCGTCGACCTGAACGAGTTTCCCTGTCACATATCGTCGCCCAGGAAAGGTTTCTCTCTCTTATTTCGTCGTCCTCTACGGATTTCTATGGTATAATTCGTCGCCCTGGAGGGTTTCCCTGATATATATCTTCGTTCTTGTCGGGTTTAACCGTCATATTCCGTCGCCCTGGACGAGTTTTACTGTTATTTTTCATCGCTCTGAACTGTATAATTTGATATATTTCTTCGCCCTCGACGGGTTTCCTGTCATATTTCGTCGCCCTCTATGGATTTCCCTGATGTATTAAGTCGCCCTAGTCGGGTTAGCTCTCATATTTCGTCGCCCTGGACTAGTTTCCATGCCATATATCGTCTCCCTGGACTGGTTTACCTGTCCGGTGGAAAACGGGGGGTGGGGGGGGAATCGAACCCCTGGCAAATTGGGAATATTTTTTTCAATCGCATTATTACCTTTTCTCAAAATATTTTTTTAGTATTAACTCCCTCTCCAGCAATTGTATCAACTTTGTTTACAATTATTCCATTTTTTTAAGTATCAGGGTAGGCAAGATGGACATTGATACATCAGCTCCCTAACCATGCTGGTGCTAACCATGCTGGTGCTAACGATGCTGGTGGTAACCATGCTGGTGCTAACCATGCTGGTGCTAACCATGCTGGTGCTAACCATGCTGGTGGTAACCATGCTGGTGCTAACCATGCTGGTGGTAACCATGCTGGTGCTAACCATGCTGGTGCTAACCATGCTGGTGGTAACCATGCTGGTGCTAACCATGCTGGTGCTAACCATGCTGGTGCTAACCATGCTGGTGCTAACCATGCTGATGCTAACCATGCTGGTGCTAACCATGCTGGTGCTAACCATGCTGGTGCTAACCATGCTGGTGCTAACCATGCTGGTGCTAACCATGCTGGTGCTAACCATGCTGGTGGTAACCATGCTGGTGGTAACCATGCTTGTTTCTAAACCATGCTGATGCTAACCATGCTGGTGCTAACCATGCTGGTGGTAACCAAAGTGGGCTAACCATGCTGGTGCTAACCATGCTGGTGCTAACCATGCTGACCTAACCATGCTGGTGCTAACCATGCTGGTGCTAACCATGCTGGTGCTAACATGTTGCTAACCATGCTGGTGCTAACCAACGGGGGGCCAAGCGGTGCTAACCCTGTGGTGGTAACCATGTGGTGCTAACCATGCTGAAAAGC
>NW_026468136.1:0-13120 GCF_026875155.1 Cherax quadricarinatus | reverse complement strand
CTCCCAGGACAGCACCTCCAGCTTCACCATTACTGTCTCCCAGGACAGCACCTCCAGCTTCCCCATTACTGTCTCCCAGGACAGCACTATCAGCCCCCCATTTACTGACTACCAGGACATCATCTCCAGCCTTACAGTTTCTGACTACATGGCCAGTATCAAGGGCAGTACCATTCAGCCCGGACTTTTTATGTTCCCATCTGTTGTAGAAAGCTTCCAGGTTTTCTATGAAAGCAGCTTTGATGTTGACCTCTTTTAATACCCTTGTGATTTTAGTCCACAGATTTATCTCATTTGGCATACCCAAAAACACTTCCCTGTTTTAATACTGCTTGTAGCTAGTTCTTGGATATCTGCACAAGGGGCGTGACACCAATTTCCACAGAAATGACAATTTATGCATGTGGAAGCCCGTTTGTTTGACTGACCACAGACTACACACAGCTTCATAATGATTTGAATGGTTGATTTACTGCAATTCTACTAGCAACCTCTTGAATATTCTATTAATAACCTGCTAGGTGGTGCACAACGAAACCGTTTGAAACCAGTCCAGGGTTCGGACCAGTCAAGGGTTCGGACCAGTCAAGGGTTCGGACCAGTCAAGGGTTCGGACCAGTCTATCTGATCTGATCAGTGGGTCACTTATTTAAACCATACTGGTCGGTGATTTGAGCTAACACATGAAGGATCTACTGGAAATTATCTACCCGAGTAATATGTGATTTGATTGATACACAAGTATAACTTGCGTGTTGAAGAGCCGGTGACTGCTGGCACTCCTACAATGACGAACGGTCGAGCCTCCACCTTTGTTTATCAATCGCTGTATCTAGCTTCTCTATTTTTTTTTTTCCGTCTCCACCACAATAAATGCTATATTTTCACTATAGTTGACTGTGCAAATTTTGGAGGAAGGGCGCTTTTTCTGTAGTAATAATTGCTTCTCGTTGTGTATATTGCGACCGCTGGTAACTACAGGTTATATGAAATTCACAGTAACGTCTGGTATTTCAAGAAAAGAAACTAATGAAAGTCACTCCACTCCACTAAGTACCATTATAATACTGGTTAGTTGCTACTACAACACTGTATTCTGCTATTCACTGGTATCACTAGATTATATGCGAGTACACTAGCAGGCCAGGAAGATTATTAAAAAACACCTGACCTGTGGTAAGTTTCTGGCGACTTCTGGCACCTGCCTCTATAGGCTTATCACTTCATTTACAAATTCACCTGTTTTCAAATGACACTTTAGCCTTTATCATCAATATACTAGGGAGCCACTGTAGTATACACTATACACTATGTATACTCAATGCTTTCAGGGAGACTTTCTTTCCTCTGACACAAAGTTCAATATTATTATTTTTCCACACGGGACGGGGCCTATGATTCCCCTCTGGCAGTAACTCTGTAGGAAGTGCCACTAATTCTCCTTTTTTTATCAGTATATAATGTTTTCCCCCCAAATTGGTTCCGGGCGCTAGAGGGATGTATCGTATGGGATTGTGACACAAATTAAAGTTCTAGCACGAAAAGCGACCGTGAAAACACCAGAAAAAGGGGCCCAAAAACGGGCACTACTTTCATCAGACTTTTGGCAGGGGGTCGGAGAAGTGGCAGATGCATTTTAAATTGACAAATGCAAAGTTCAAAAATGTTGGACAGGACAATAACCAGCCAATATAAACAAAATAAGAGATCAAAATATTACAGTGCGAAAAATTTTTAGGATTCGGGTTTTAACAGTAATCTGAAAACCGAGACAACATGCATATTTGTTCAAAATAAGCTAACAAAACCCTTTGGGTTCATATCAAAAAGCATAATAATAGGGGTCCTCAGGGTTTTTCTTTAATTCTATATATCCCTTTGTTTGCCTCATTTAGATTATCTGTACAGTTTTGATCACCGTATTGCAGAATGGTATAAATGTCCGGAAAAACGTACAAAGGAGGTGACAAAAGTTCACCCATGTACAAAAAACCTTCCCCTTGGGGTAGATGGGGCCCTAAACTGCACTCTTAGAAGACGAGAATTAGGGGGGTTTGACTGAGGTGTAAAAATAAAAGACGGAATAAAAAAAGGGGATGAAAATAGCGGTGAAAATTCTACCTAGACGGGGACTCGCAGCAACGGTTTTAAGTTGGAAAAATTCAGTTCAGGAATTTAAAATTAAAATTCAATTTCAAAGTTTATTCTCTTAAAGTTCAATGTTAAATTTACAGAATTTGGTTGTTGTGTGGTTTAATGTATTTAAATAATGATTACAAGTGTACCACAGAACCCCTAGCTGGTGGGGCATTTGGGGGCAGACTTATTTAAAATCTTTTTTTTAAAAATTTTAAAAAATTATGAGGTAAGTTGGTTTTATGGCTAAGTGACAAAATCTATTTTGTGAGTTTAGCAATGTGAATGCTTTTTTTTTGGCCCCAGAACTGTTTCAGTTTTGGGGTTTATATAGGATTTTTTTTTTATTTTAAGATTGAGATTATTTTTCTTTTTTTATGGTCAAATGGGTGATGAGTTAGTGTGAACCACCAGGGGTATTCGTGTAGTTAGTGATGGGGTTTTCAGGGAGAAAAGAGTTTTCTATGTAGTTTTGAAGGTGATGAATGTGTCTGCAGTTCTCATTTCTCGGGTGGGGTGTTAAAGATTTTGGGGCCCCTTTGACATCATTAAATTTTTGAAAGGTTTAGTCGGAAGGGGGAATGTGTAGAGAGTTTGTTCTGGTGTTATGCCTGGGGGGTTCTGTCACAACTTCAAGAAGTGTTTTGGGGTAAGGGTTGATTTTGGGTGTTTAAGGTCCTGTAATGTAGATTGAACAGTGAAATGGGTGTCTGAACAGGGAAAAGTTTAGATCAATAAAAGAGGGGGGGGGTGTTTTGCCGGGGAGGGGATTTAGTGTTATTCTTACGCAGTTTTTTGGGGGGTTATTTTTGGCTTTAGGTGTGTTGCTGCGTTGATCCCCAAGCAAAAATGCTAGGTGAGGTATGGAAAAAATAAGTTGGTATAGTGTGGAAGGGCATTTTGCGGCACTGTTCGTTCTTGGAGAGGACCCCAATGTTTTGGATATTTTTTTGGTTATGTGTTGGTTGGTGCTGAAATTAGGTTGTTGTCAAGGTATGGCCTAGGAATTTCCCTCATTATGTTGGTAATTAGAGTGTTGTCATCTTAATTTTAATTTTGTGCTCCCTGTCTGCTACCAAACAAATATAGGTTGTCAGTGTTAAGCTTAAATTTTTTGGGCTTCATCCAAGTCGAATTTTTGTAGCTCCTCTTTTAACAATGGGTTAGGGGGGGCAAGATAGGGTGAGAGATGACATAAGGTGTCGTGAAAAGAAAAATGGTTTTCAGGTGTTGGGATCTTTTGGGAAAAGATCATTGATTTTTGGGGAAGACGGGGGGACCAAGGCATTCCCCGGAACCCCGATCAAGGGGGCTGTGTTTTGATGCTGTGTTTTTTAAGGGTAACTACTGATACCTTTAGAAGGAAGATTTGAAAAAAGAAGCGCATGGCCTCTTATACCGTAATGGTAAATAAAAATTCCCTAGTGGTTTCCCTTTTTTTCCAAGCTGTGTAAAGCAGATCTAGCTTTTTATGATTGCATCATTAGTCTTTTAATTTTTCCAAAACCCAAATTGGCGGGGGGTTGAGTATGTTTTGGCTGTTAAAAATGAATATAGTCTCCTGTGCATGAGTTTCCAAAGATTTTGGATAGCAATGGAGTTTGATTTTGGGCCTATAGTTTTTAAGTCGTGGGTCACCACCATTATGTTTGGTGAAACCCCTTGCCATCTGAGTATTTTGGGGAAAGGTGCTATTTTAGTGATTTTAAAAAGTAAGAAATAGCATGCAAAAGGGTAGGGGCCGCTGCTTGTACGTAATGGTGGGACATTAGACAGATTCCCTGAGTTGTTTTTAAGTGACTTTAAACCCGGGTGATTCCGAGGGCCAGTTGGTGCAAATAGAAGGAATTTGGGAAATTCCCCATTAGGTAGTCCCCGCAGGGGCTTTGGTATGTGGGATTTTATTGGCGAGATTAGTCCTATGGTGAGAAGAAGTTTTATCTTTTTAGCTGTGTCAGTGGATGTAGTGGTGTTTATTGGGTTTATTTAGGGACAATATTTTTTTTTTTTTTCATTTTGGGGCCCCTAAATCGGGGAAGTTTTCCAGGTCTTTTTATATTCCTCTAGTGTTTGAATCTACTGGAGTAGATAGTTGTTTGGCTTTCTTTTTTACTTTGGGGAATGATGAATAGTGTTTAAGAAATCTTGGTATTAACCCTGTCTATTTTGTTTTTTCTTTTGGGTTTTTTTTGTAAATGGATTTCAGAATGGTGATGGTTAGTTGGAAAAACCAAGCCGTTTGTTTGTGATCTGTTTCGTTTTATGGACAATGTTTGTTGTATGTCTAAAAATTTTTTAAAAAAAATGCTGTCCTATCAATAAAATTGCCTTGGGGAAAATTCTGTAGGCCAGTCAACAATCTCTGGTCAGCGTGAACTTCCTTACTGGGGCCCTGTCTGGAGTCAAATGAGTTTTTGTTGTATTAAAGTGGGGGTTTATTAATGTTTGTCAGGAGGAAGGTAGGGTAGTGGTCTGTAGTGCTACTGTGATTATCCCGTTTTAAGGGGGGTAATTTTGGCCCAAATTTGTGGTTTTAGGGGTTGCACTTGTCTCAGTGGCTGGTTGGTTTAGTTATTGTTGGTTGAAAGTGTGTTGTTTATTGTTGATGAAATCAGTTACAGGCTGATCATTAGTAACCAAGGTTATGTTTAAGTCCCAGTAAAAGAAGGTGGGGGCTTTTCATTTGTCGTTTTTATTTTGACTTTAATTTCTCACGAAATTTGGGATGTTTGTGTGAGGTATCGGTAAATGGGGACCAATTGTTTAGGGTCTTTAAAGGTTTTTTTCAGTAAATTAGCAAAAATGTATTCCCCCCTATTCATCACAAAGCAAAGGGGGCTAATACAAGATAATTGGTTGAGTAAAAATTGCAAAACACCCCCCAAATTGGGTTTTTTCTGCAGTTTTAATTGCTGTGTACCTGGTAGGGGTAGAAAACTATTTTGTCCTGCTTAAGCCAGGTCTCAGTAAGAATAATGCAGGGAAGGGTGTCTTGTGATTCAAGGAGTGCCAGGAGGTATCATAGTGTTTTTCTTAAGGGCCTGATGTTGTAGTTAAGATGATAACTTTTAACATTTTTTAGGTAGTGCTGGCTTGTGTTTCTGGTAATAAAGGAGTTACTTTCCCAATAGGGGTTTTGGGTTCAATTTGGAGGTTTTTGATCAGGGTCAAAGTGATCAATCATCTTCTAGGGTTTAAATTAGGTTATTTATATCCTGAGTTATGTGTTGATTTCTAGTATGATACTGTATGGGGGAAGCTTGGGTAAGTATAATAGAGTATTTTGGTCATGTAGAGTATAGTCATACTACAATAATGAAATTGATGTTGTCTTTTTGTGCTGGAATAACAAAATACAACTAGGTATAAAAATAGTAATTAAAAAACAAAAATTTAAAAAAGAAAAAAACTCTCACTTGTAATTGCACTAAGGTAATAAAGACTTTTTTGGGGTTGTTTTTTTAGCTAGAATGAGCTATAGTACAAATAGATTTAATTAATAATTAAAAAAAACAAAATTAAAAATAGCACATTTCACTATAAATTTCACTATGGTCTAATATAATGAATTTGGTATTTTACTATAGTAAACTGAGTTTAATCTAATAATTAATAAAGGCACAAACTTCAATTTAAAGCATAAGGTCTTATTAAATTGTTTACAAAAATTAGGTTAAAATAGATTAAATTTACAGGATAAAATACACAATTAGGTAGCAAAAGAAAATATTAAAAGAAAAGATAAAAATAAAAAAAGGCAATGACTTGGTTAAATATGCAGTAAAAGGTAACAGGATAATATAAAAGTTGTAGTTGAAAATCTAGTTTAAAAAAGTATAGAATAAAATGGTCAAAAAAGAAAGTTTACAATAAGTTTGATCAATATTGTTTAAAGCAAAATTGGGCAATAATGGGGATTTTTAGAATAAAATTGGGGCAATTTAGTATTTTTTTAAAAAGAGGTAGAATTATTGAGGACAAGCTGGCTAGTTTATAATTAAAAAAAGATAGAACATATGTGGTAAGTTGTAAAAAAAGGGATGTTCTTAGATATTAAACACAATTAAGACTATGAGGAGAATGGTGTTGAAAACAACAAAGACAATCAAAAGTAGTTGGGGATTTGAATTTTGGGGGCACAAATTTTGACAAATAACACTAAATGTGGACTTGGTATTTTCTGCACTTTTTACTTTGATTCTGTTAGTCCAGTCTCACTTAGGAATGTTTTAAGGTCTTTTTCTGTAGAGATGAAAGTATCTCTTCCCAGTGGGTGTTTCCAACTGCTATTTTTCCATCCCTCACAAACATGGTGGATTTTTGGGGCATGCATAATTTCTTAGCGATTTTAAAAAAGTTTTGTCTTTTTTTTGGTAAGGCCTCATTGACGTAAAAAAACAGTTTTCTAAAATAGATTTTTTAGTAGGTTTTTTCTTTGTAGGTATTTGAATTTTAAAAACTGTTTTTTTACCCCGTTTGGTAGCCCATCAGTTTGCCCAACCTTTAGGTCGTCACTAGTTTTTTAAGGCGAAGGTGGCCTTGATAAGCTGTAGGGGGGTCTCCATGCAGGTCTCTTGGGTGACTGTGGCTGGAGTGTTTTCTGTTAACTACAAAGCGTCAATGCTGTTGTTGGTATTTGGTCTTGGAAGTTTGGTTATGACATTGGCAAGTTTTTGGTCCCCTCTTGATCTTTCCTCGTAATGTTTAGTAAGTAGGGTGACTTGGGCTTTTAGAGTGTTTATAGTCTGGGACTGGGTGTGGTGTTCTTTGTTGTTTCCAGAGTGTCTAGTTTTGTTCTAGGCAGTGATCTGTTTAGGTAATCTGCATTGCTAGCTTTTATTTCCCGCATTTCTTGGTTAGTTTGGGAAAACGTTGGTTCTGAACGAAAGATTTAGCTATTTTTGGTCGGTGATCTTCTTGGCATCAAAAATGGGAAAGGGGATTCCCTTTGGGCTGTGGCGGCGGCCAGTTTTTTTGTTGTTGTCGTTGTTGTGTGGTGCCGGGGGGTGGTGAGGGGTTTGTCCGGCTGGGAGTCCACAAGTTTTCCTGTGTTTTTACTGCTTCACCTTTGTGTTAGGATCCTTAGTGGTTACTGGATTTTTTTTATTGCTCTGATCCTTGTCCTTGGCTGTGGCTTCGGGTGAATAGTAGGCGATGGGTGAATGTTGTGGGTATCACTTCAGTGGGAAACGGGGGGAGGGGGTGGTAGTACAGTCCTTTAGTTGGATATAGGAAAGCACTTGTTTGGTAATAGAGTTTTGGGGTGGTGGGAACAAACTCCCATACGGTTATAGGGGCTAAAACAATGTGATTTTTTAAAAAATGGTTAGTAAATACATGGGGGGTTTGGGGAGTTGGTGATTAGCTTGTGCTAAAGGTCAGTTCCTGTTCCCCCTTTAAAGTAAAGTGCCCTGACTCCTAGGTTGGGTGCATTGGCTTAAGCCGGTGGGAGACTTGGATTGCTGCATGAGCCGTGGGCCCAAAACATGTTCCTTCTTTCTTTTTTTTTTGTTTTTAGTTACAGTGGTCCAGTAGTTGTGAATGGCAGGAGTCCCTGTTTTTAAATGTTTTGCTGCCCGGGAGTGAAATTTTGGGGTCCAGGTGTTGGCGATTTTTTTCTTAAAACCCCTTTTGAAGTTTTAATTGGGGGGTTAGTGTTGTGTCTGTAATTTTGCTATTGCTTTTTGCCACCTTTCTGGAGTGGGGCTACATCCCTTGTTTTAATTTTGAGGATGCCCCCCTGCCAGGCTCCGTCTCAATAATTCCCTTGATACAGATACTAAGCCGGAAAAAAAAAACCCCCCCCCCTCCCAAAAAAAACCCCAGTCCGATAACATTCTTCTTTGCAAAAAATACAGGGTCTAAAGCCAGCAACAAACAACAAAAAACCTTTCATCCGTGGACGCTTTCGAGGCAAAAGGGAATGTTCCGGTTTCACTGGGGGCCCAATAAAAGGGTCACTTGGAAAACGAAATATGGACCCAAAATTCAAAAAATACAGAGTGCAGAGTGAAAGGGAAAAGGGGGGGGGTTTGGCCCGTACATTGAGGTCACTTGTTTGCACAGAATGCTAAATGCCCCAAAAGATGTATGGGAAATTTTAGCGTAAGGCGAGAACCAAAAAACCCTTTTTGTGATAGTTACAAGCCTCCCGGGTGCAAAATCCCGCAATTCCCGGAACAGCTGTTAAAATTGACCCCGTCTGGAAAAAATTCCGCTCTCCCCCCAAATTTTGCTCCCGGGGGATTTAAATTAAGGCACCCAAAAGGGGGAATTAGAAAATAATATTGTTGCAGTAATAACACCAGGAGGCAGCTCTGATGAAAAACTCCACTCACGCGAGCTTTAAATCTCTGCACAAAATTAAATTTTAAAAACCAGCAAAATAATAGAGCCTACTAGACTGGAAAATTTACACTAGACCTCATCTTCACTAACAATGATGATCTGATAAAAATATCACCATATCAAAACAATATACTCAGATCACAAAATAATTGAGGTTCAGTCATGTATGCGCGGACCCCCAGACCGACATAAGGAGATTAGTCACGAGGGAGCATTCACCAATTCAACTTCAATAACAAAAACATAAAGTGGGACCAAGTAAACCAAAGTCCTAACCGATATAAGCTGGGAAGATATACTAAGCAACACAGACCCCAACTTATGCCTAGAACAGTTTAAAATCGGTAGCACTCGATGTATGCACAAGGTTATTCCTCTAAGAAAAAGGAGGAGTAGATGTAAAACAGAAAGAGACAGGCGCTCCCTTTACAGGCGACGGAAAAGAATAACAGAGCGGCTAAAAGAGGTAAATAATATCTGAAATGCGTAGGGAGACACTGGTCAGAGAAATAGCAAGCATCGAACTTAAGCTAAAAGAATCCTTTAGGAGTCAGGAATCGCGGGAAGAACAAAGCCATAAATGAAATCGAAAGAAACCCAAAGTATTTCTTCCCCTTTATGCCAAATAAAAATCGAGAACAACGTCCAGTATTGGGCCCCTACTTAAACAAGATGGGTCCTACCAGATGGACAACAAGGAAATGAGTGAGCTAACTCAAGTCCCAAAAATGACTCTGTTTTAGCAAGCCGCTAACCAGATGAGAGTCGAAGATCAAAATGATTTTTTTATGAGAGAGCCACAAAATTTGATTAACACAAGCCTATCCGATGTTATCCTGACGCCAAATGACTTCGAACAGGCGATAAATGGGCATGCCCATGCACTCTGCCCCGGGGCCAGACTCATGGAACTCTGTGTTCATCAAGAACTGCAAGAAGCCCCTATCACGAGCCTTTTCCATCTATGGAGAGGGAGCATGGACACGGGGGGTCGTCCCACAGTTACTAAAAACAAACGACATAGCCCCACTCCACAAAGGGGGCAGTAAAGCAACAGCAAAGAACTACAGACCAATAGCACTAACACCCCATATCATAAAAATCTTTAAAAAGGGTCCTAAGAAGCAAGATCACCACGCATCTAGAAACCCATCAGTTACACAACCCAGGGCAACATGGGTTTAGAACAGGTCGCTCTGTCTGTTCAACTATTGGACCACTATGACAAGGTCCTAATGCATAGAAGACAAAAGAATGCAGATGTTAATATAATCAAAAGACTTTGCAAAAGCCTTCGACAAGTGTGACCATGGGTAATAGCGCACAAAACGTGCAAAAGTAACAGGAAAAGTCGTCGATGGTCTATAATTTCCTCACTAACAAACACAGAGAGTATCGTCAACAGAGTAAAGTCCGAGGCAGCTAGGGTGAAAAGCTCTGTTCCACAAGCACAGTACTCGTTTCCATCTTGTTCCTCATCCTTATATCCGACATAGACAAGGATGTCAGCCACAGCACCGTGTCTTCCTTTGCAGATGACACCCGAATTGCATGACAGTGTCTTCCATTGCAGGACACTGCAAAGCTCCAGGCAGACATCAACCAAATCTTTCAGGGGGGCTGCAGAAAACAATATGAATTTCAACGATGAGAAATTTCAATTACTCAGATATGGTAAACATGAGGAAATTAAATCTTCATCAGAGTACAAAACAAATTCGGGCCCACAAAATAGAGCGAAACACCAACGTCAAAGACTGGGAGGATCATTTTCGGAGGATCTCACCTTCAAGGACCATAACATTGTATCAATGCATCTGCTAGAAAAATGACAGGATGGATAATGAGAACCTTCAAAACTAGGGAGCCAAGCCCATGATGACACTCTCAGGTCACTTGTTCTATCTAGGCTTGGAATATTGCTGCACACTAACAGCACCTTTCAAGGGGAGGTGAAATTGCCGACCTAGAAAAAGTACAGAGAACTTTCACGGCGCGCATAACGGAGATAAACACCTCAATTATTGGGAGCGCTTTAGGTTCCTAAAACCTGTATTCCCTGGAACGCAGGAGGGGGAGATACATGATTATATACACCCGGAAATCCTAGAGGGACTAGTACCGAACCTGCACACGAAAATCACCCAACTACGAAAGCAAAGACTTGGCAGACGATGCACCATCCCCCCCAAAGAAAAGCAGGGTGTCATAGCACGTTAGAGACCATACAATAAGTGTCAGGGGCCCGAGACTGTTCAACTGCCTCCCAGCACACATAAGGGGGATTACCAACAGACCCCTGGCAGTCTTCAAGCTGGCACTGGACAAGCACCTAAAGTCAGTTCCGGATCAGCCGGGCTGTGGCTCGTATGTTGGTTTGCGTGCAGCCAGCAGCAAAGCCTGGTTGACAGGCTCTGATCCACCAGGAGGCCTGGCCTCAGACCGGGCCGCGGGGGCGTTGACCCCCGGAACTCTCTCCAGGTAAACTCCAGGTAAACACTCTCATGCTAAGCGGACTTTCTTCTCTCCCAAACTAAGTTCTCCCATAAAGTCTCCTATTCTTTGCCAGCACTGTTTCCAGTCTACAAAGTCTTAAGAACACCCTTTGTCCTTTAAATATAAATCTTGCTTGTCGTCTAATACACGTCGCAGTAATCTTGTACATACTCGTACTCCTTATGTCACTGATGTCTCTGAGTCGTCTCTATGTCGTACTTCTCATGTCATCTACAATACTATGGTGAAACTGGTACCTGCCTATCTGAGGGAATTAAAAACCAAAGATGTTATGAGTACCAATATTATTATTACTATGATTATTTACATTTGTATTCTTAAGTTTGCTATAAAACTTTGATGCAGCAACATAAGAGTGAACAACTTGTATCATCGACCCAACAAGAACATTGATGCAGCAACATAAGAGTGAACAACTGTATTATCGACCCAACAAGAACATGATGCAGCAACATAAGAGTGAACATTGCATCATCGACCCAACAAGAACATTGATGCAGCAACATAAGAGTGAACAACTTGCATCATCGACCCAACAAGAACATTGATGCAGCAACATAAGAGTGAACAACTTGTATCATCGACCCAACAAGAACATTGATGCAGCAACATAAGAGTGAACAACTTGTATCATCGACCCAACAACAATATTTGTCAACAATATCATAGCTACCGCAGGAGAAAAATTTTCACGGGGAAAGCAAGGTACTTTATATTTTATATTTTGTTTCATGTGTTGTGTTATCAGTTCATGACTAACTTTCATTTTATGTATATTATGTGTTCATATGTATGTATCAGTTCATATGTATGTATCAGTTCATATGTATGTATCAGTTCATATGTATGTATCAGTTCATATGTATGTATCAGTTCACATGTATGTATCAGTTCATATGTATGTATCAGTTCATATGTATGTATCAGTTCATATGTATGTATCAGTTCATATGTATGTATCAGTTCATATGTATGTATCAGTTCATATGTATGTATCAGTTCACATGTATGTATCAGTTCATATGTATGTATCAGTTCATATGTATGTATCAGTTCACATGTATGTATCAGTTCACATGTATGTATCAGTTCATATGTATGTATCAGTTCATATGTATGTATCAGTTCATATGTATGTATCAGTTCACATGTATGTATCAGTTCATATGTATGTATCAGTTCATATGTATGTATCTGTTCACGTATGTGTTATCTGCTTAAGTGTGTGTTATCTATCCATGTGTGTGTGTGTGTGTGTGTGTGTGTGTGTGTGTGAGTGTGTGTGTATGTGTGTTGTCTATCCATGTGTGTGTGTGTGTATGTGTGTGTGTGTGTGTGTGAGTGTGTGTGTACTCACCTATTTGTACTCACTCACCTATTTGTGGTTGCAGGGGTCGAGTCACAGCTCCTGGCCCCGCCTCTTCGCTGATTGCTACTAGGTCCTCTCTCTCCCTGCCCCATGAGCTCTATCATACCTCGCCTTAAAACTATGTATGGTTCCTGCCTCCACTACTTCACTTTCTAGGCTATTCCACGGCCTGACTACTCTATGACTGAAGAAATACTTCCTAACATCCTTTGATTCATCTGAGTCTTCAACTTCCAATTGTGACCTCTTGTGTCTGTGTCCCATCTCTGGAACATCCCGTCTTTGTCCACCTCGTCTATTCCGCGCAGTATTTTATATGTCGTTATCATGTCTCCCCTGACCCTCCTGGCCTCCAGTGTCGTCAGGCCGATTTCCCTCAACCTTTCTTCATAGGACAATCCCGTAGCTCTGGGACTAGTCTTGTTGCAAACTTTGCACTTTCTCTAATTTCTTGACGTGCTTGACTAGGTGTGGATTCCAAATGGTGCTGCATACTCCAGTATGGGCCTGACGTAGATGGTATACAGAGTCTTAAACGAATCCTTACTGAGGTTATCGGAACGCTATCCGTAGGTTTGCCAGGCGCCCGTATGCTGCAGCAGTTATCTGATTGATGTGCGCCTCAGGAGATATGCTCGGTGTTATACTCACCCCAGATCTTTTTCCCTTGAGTGAGGTTTGCAGTCTTTGGCCATCTAAATATATTGTTTTCTGCGGTCTTCTTTGCCCTTTCCCCAATCTTCATGACTT
>NW_026468135.1:0-11986 GCF_026875155.1 Cherax quadricarinatus | reverse complement strand
ATTTTTTTATATATATATTATATATATATATATGTCGTGCCGAATAGGCAGAGCTTGCCATCTTGGCTTAAAAGCAACGTTCATCTTGCCATATAGGACGAGCGAAAATTGTGTATGCAATAATTTCGCCAAAACCATTCTGAACCTAACGAAAAAAAATATTTCACTGTGTTTGTTTAGTATTAAATTATTGTAAACAAAGTAAAATATATTTAGTTGGGTTAGGCTAAAATAAATTGCTCTTTTTCTAATAAGGTTAGGTAAGTTTTCTAAGATACTTTTGGTGCAAAATTAAAATTTTTTACATTAACATTAATGAAAAAAATATATCTTTAAACGTATAGGAGAAAATTTTACAAAGGACTTAATTTTAAATGAGTTCTTGCTAATTGACCAGTTTTACATATTCGGCACGACATATATATATATTATAATTTTTAACAACTCGGCCATTTCCCACAAAGAAGAAAGTTTTTAAACTCATTCATTCAAGTGATTCATGAATGTCGGAGCTCCGAAGCTCAACTTAACAGAGCTGCGAGTGTTCAGTGACTGAGGCGACCCAGTGACTGCACCAGGACCTCCAGCAAGTGCTACATTATCAAGAAAACTTAGATTCACCCAGAACTGTGAATCTCCCTGTGTATATACACCGAGTGTACTCACCTATTTGTGATTGCCTCTTCACTAGTCGCTCATAAGTCCACTCTATATCTGTTCCAAGAGTTTTATCATACTCTTAGTGTATCCCATAGTGTATATAAAAGTTTACGCTAATTCCCGTTTAAGTGGTTAAAGTGGTGGTGCACAGGTGACATGGCAGCCATAACGACCCTTTCGTAGCCGATAGGCTTTAAGCCTGATAAAACCAATCGATCAACAAACATGCAAGGTTAGTTTAATCCCTTAAAATACCGAATACAACAAATTGTGAAAAAAACGGTTTGTATACATGATGTATATAACCTAACTGTGGGTATATTTAATGTGTTGATGAGGCGAGTGTATGTTAGGGAGGGGGTGAGTATGAGGGGGTTGTGGAGGTGTTGGGAGTGGGGGGCCCCTCAAGGAAGGTTCCTTGATGTTGGTGAGGGGCTCTTGATTTAGGGAATTGGATCTGTGCTCCAGTTCTCCGAATTAAGCCTGAGTGCCTTCCACATCCCCGCCCCCTAGGCGCTGTATAATCCTCCGGGTTTAGCGCTTCCCCCTTGATTATAATAATAATAATAATGGGAGTGGGGGGTGAGTATGAGGGGGTTGTGGGGTGTTGGGAGTATGGGGTGAGCATGAGGGGGTTGTGGGGGTGTTGGGAGTGTGAGAGAGGTGATGAAACACATAGCTGCCCTTCACCTCTCGTGTGCACGTCGCATTGCACTTAAGCGCCGGATCTCTGGCACCAAGTGGGGGCGGATCGAGACCTTCTCTATAAGTTCTGTGTAGCTATGGTTCGCAGCAAGCTCACTTATGCGAGTGAGGTGTATGGCTCGGCTTCTTCCTCCTCTTTTCATCACTTAGACATTCCCCAGAATTCAGCCATCCGTAATATGCTGGGGGCATTCTCCTCCACCCCTATCGCAGCCTTGGAGGCAGAGTCGTGGATAGTCCCTCCCTCGTCGGTGAGGACAGCGAAGAACTGTTTACGACTCCATCATATGGCCTCTCTGCCTTGTACTCACCCCTGTCGCCTCTCTTCACAGATGTGGGAGACAGCCTCTGTCCCCCTACGTTTGGCTCCGCCTTCCTTTGCAGCCAGGGCCCAGCGTTCCCTGTTCTGCCTTACTCTTCCTTCCCCTCTCCACTCTCCGGCACATCCCTGGCTGGACCTGACACGATACATTCACCTGGATTGGCACTACAGGAACAGGAACCCCTCAGTTATTTACATTTCTATTTGAAGAGTTTCGCTCTGTTACATACGGCTCTTCATTCTCCGTCTACACGGATGGCTCGGCACCGTCCTCTCCCCCTTGCACATCATCTGCGGCCTTCTTCGCTAATCTCTCCCTGTGTCAAACGTGGTGGTTGGACCTTGCTCATTCTGTTCTGGCAGGGGAGCTCTTCGCCATTCACCAGGCTCTGGCTTTTGTCCTAGATCACATTTCCCCACAACCATTGGTTCTCTTCTCAGATTTCCAATGTTCCCTGGCACTTTTGTGCTCTGCCCGTCCACGATCACTGCGCGTCCTCCTCGTTCGTCGGACACAATCTCTCCTCCTGTGCTTCTTGCGGAGCCCAGGTTAGAGCATCTCCCTTCAATGGGTTCCCACCCATGTTGGAATCTGGGGTAATGAAGTTGCAGATCGGGCGGCCTCCCTCGCGCACACACTTCCTACTGTTACCCCTCTTGCCCTGGGCCACAGTGATTTCACAAGGGCTGTGGTGCCCACGTTATCACTCTGCACGGACTACTCTATGTGCGGCCTTTCGCACACTTGGGATGCACACTTTTACTCTACCTGTCCTCCTCAACGGGGAGGGGTTTCGCCCTCTGGACCGTCAGAAGATATTGGCCTGTACCTGCTCCTTCCTGCTGGCTTCAGGGCGTATCAGAAAAATGATACATAGTAAACCCCCACTTGAATAAAACAAAGTTCTTTAGACTCCAACGGGGCCTCAGTAAGGAAGTTCACAGCACCTAGAGACTGTTGACGGGGCCTACAAAAATTCCCCAAAGGGCCAATGGTATTATGACGGGACAACATCTTTTTTAACAAATTACTTGCTATACACAAACATGTCCTAAAAAAACAAAACAAATCAAAAAACAAAGGGTTTTGGTTCCCTGCTAACCAGCCCATTCAAATTCATTGACAAGAAACACCAATATGAAAAGAAAAAAGACAGGGCTTAAACAAAAGATTTTTTCTTAAACAATTATCAGCTCTCCCCAAAGTAATAAAGAAAACCAAACAACTTAATACTCCAGTAGATTTACGACACAAGGAGATATAAAAAATACCCGGGAAAAAACTCCTCAGATTCAGGGACCCACAAACTGAGAAAAAAAAAGAATATTGTCCTAACAAACCCAAAAGAAACAATACTCCATGACACAGCTAACAAAAAACGACTTTTTCTAAAACCCTAGGACTAATCTCGCGTAAAATCCCACATACCAAGCCCAGCCGGGGGCTCCGATGGGAATTTTCCCCAAATTCCTTTTATCTTTCACCAAAAGAGCCCACGGAAGTCACCGAATTATAAAGTCACTTTAAAAAAAACTCGGGGAACTGTCCATTCCCCCATTACTGTACAAGCGAGCGGCCCATGTCCTTTCCCCTGCTATTTTTATTACTTTTAAAAAGTCACTAGAATGCACCCTTCCCCAAACTACTCAAGGGCAAAAGGGGTTTCCCAAAAAATAAAGGTGGTGACCCTACAGACTTAAACAACTATAGGCCAATATCTAACTTACCATTGCTATCCAAAATCTTTGAGAAACTCGTGCACGGGAGACTGTATTCATTTATAACGGCTCAAAACAACTCAACCCCTGCCAATTTGGATTCAGGAAAAAAAAAAAGCACTAATGATGCAATCATAAAAAGCTAGATCTGCTTTTACACGCATTGGAAAAAAAAGGGAATTTATCCACTAGGAATTTTTATTGACCTAAGAAAGCTTTTAAACACAGTAAACCACGACATCCTACCCCCACAAAACTTGATCATTACGGATAAGAGGCCATGCGCTTGCTTATTTCAAATCTTACATTACTAATAGGTATCAGTATGTCACCATTAAAGACACAGCATCAGCAACACGGCCACTTGATACTCAGTTCCGCAGGGAAGTGTCCTTGGTCCCCTGCTCTTCCTCATATACATAAATGACCTTCCAAACGTATCCCAACACCTGAAACCCATTCTCTTTGCTGACACAACGACTTACGTCATCTCTCACCCTAATCTTGCCACCATCAACACCATTGTAAAATGAGGAGCTGATCAAAATATCGACTTGGATGACAGCCATTAAACTTACGCTTAACACTGACAAAACCTACTAATTATGTTTGGTAGCAGAGCAGGAGATGCACAAATTAACATTAAGATTGACAACACTCTAATTACCAGAAATAATGGGGGAAAATTCCTAGGCTTATACCTTGACAACAACCTGAATTTCAGCACCCATATCCAGCATAAAACCCAAAAAAAGTATCCAAAACGGTTGGGGATCCTCTCCAAGATACGATACTACGTGCCGCAAAATGCCCTTCTCACACTATAACCACTCACTTATTTATCCATACCTCATCTATCCTATTTTTTGCTTGGGGATCAACTGCAGCAAACACACCTAAAGTCAATAAAAACCCAACAGAAAAACTGCAGTAAGAATAATCACTAAATCCATCCCTGGCAACACACCCCCCCCACTCTTCAAGACCTAAATTACTCCCTGTTCAGTACATCCACACTTACTACTGTGAAAACTACATCTACAGGCCTTAAAACTCTAATATCACAACCCTTTACCTAAACGCTTTCTTGATAGTTGTGACAGAACCCACAGGCATTTAAAACCAGACAACAAACATCTCTACGACATTCCCCCTGTCCGACTAAACCTTTACAAAAATTCAATGTATGTCAAAGGCCCCAAAATCTGGAATACCCTACCTGAAACTCTAGAACTGCAGACAACTTCATCACCTTCAAAACTACCATTAGAAAACATCTTATCTCCCTGATACCCCCCGTCAAATTACAAAGAATACCCCCTGGTGGTTCACACTCACTCAATTTGACCATAACAGAAATGTTTTAACCATCTAAAATAATGAATCCTGTGATACTCCAATACTGAAACTATGTACTGTGTCCAAAACAAAAGCATTCACATTGCTAAACTCACAAACTAGTATTTAGTCACTTAGCCATAAACCAACTTTCCTCATAATTTGTAATATTTTACAATTAAAAATAAAACTAAGTATGCCCAAAATGCCTAGCCATGCTAAGCGTTCTAGTGGTACCTCTGAACCATTTTACTACTTTAAAACCACAAAAAAACCAAATTTCGAAAAAACTCAATTGTAACCCTTATAGAAAATAAACTTTGAATTTGAATTAGTCAAGACATTTTTTCCATTTTGTCGAATCCCCTCCCCTAGCCTGGGGCCGGCCGATACGGGTACTGTCAAGGGCCCAAAACCCAACAGAAAAAAGAATTTTTATTATAATCAAAAAAAGCGCAAGCCACAAGGACATACAGCAACAAAAAAAAGAGAGGTGATGGGGGATGAGGGTTGGGGGGTTAATTAAAGGGGTGGGGGGAGGGGGGGGGGGTTAGGGGGGGGGGGGAGTGCTAATATGACCATTGTTCTTTAACCCCAACTGAAAAATTTTAAATTTTTTAAATATTCACGAAGTGCAAAAAATTGTAAGACGTTGTATCAGTGTTTTTTAAGTGGGTTGAGACGAAAACCTTTTTAGCCGATACCGGGAACCCAAAAAAAATCGGGGGAACCCATCGTTTCCCGATACCAATGGGTGCAGCACTAGCGGGGGCCCAAGCACCAGGGGGGCCCCCCAACCTACCTGGGCCCCCTGCCCACGGGCCCCCAAGCCCCACCGGGCCCAAAGCCCCACCGGGCCCGAAGCACGCCTGTGGCCCCTGCACCCCCCGGGGCCCCAAGCATACCTGGGGCCCTTGACCGCGGGCCCCAAGCACTCCCTGGGGCCCTTGCCCAGCTGGGGCCCGCCCCAGCTGGGCCCAAGCCCCATTGGGGGCCCCAAGCACCAGCTGGGCCCCAAGCACTACCTGGGGCGCCCCACCAGGTGGGCCCCAGGTACCTGGGGCCCCCTGCACCGCTGGGCCCCAAGTCTCCCTTTGGGGCCCCGCCCGGGCCCCAACACATTGGCCCTGCCCAGCGGGGCCCCCCAAGTACTCCCTGGGCCCTTGCAAGCGGGGCCCCCAAAGCCCCTCCCTTTGGGGCCCCTGCACAGTTTGGGCCCAAGCACCAGCGGGGGCCCCCAAGCACTACCTGGGGGCCCTGAAACCCTGGACCCCAAGCACCAGCTGGCCCCCAAGCACCAGCGGGGCCCCAAGCACACCTGGGGCCCTGCACCACTGGGCCCCAAAGCACTCCCTGGGGCCCGTGCAAGTGGGCCCCAAGCACTACCTGGGGCCCCTCACAGTGGGCCCCAAGCAACCTTGGCCCGTACCACTGGGTCCAAGCACCACTGGGACCCAAGCACACCTTTTTTTCCCCTGAAAACCAGCTGGGCCCCAAGCGCCCCTGGGGCCCTGGCACCGTGGGCCCCAAGTCTACCTGGGGCCCTGACCGGGGTGGGCCCCAAAGCATACCTGGGGCCCCTGCACCAGCTGGGCCCCCAAGTACTATTTGGGGCCCCCTGCAACTGGGGCCCCAAAAGCACTCCCTTGGCCCCTGCACTAGCTGGGCCCCCAAGCACCAGTGGGCCCCCAAGCCCCTGTGGCCCCTGACCAGTGGCCCAAAAGCAAGCTGGCCCCAACCCAGCTGGGCCCCAAGCACTACCTGGGCCCTGCACCAGCTGGGCCCCAAGCCTACCGGGGCCCCCGTGCACCGCGGGCCCCAAGCCCGGGGGCCCCCTGCACACGGGGGCCCCAAGCACACCGGGGGCCCCGGCCCACTGGGCCCCAAGCACCACTGGGCCCAAAGAAAACCCCTGGGGCCCTGCCCCAGGGGGCCCCCAAGCCAACCTTTGGCCGGCCCAGCGGGGCCCCAAAGACCCTGTGGCCCCTGCACCACTGGCCCAAGCCCATTTGGGGCCCCGCACCGCTGGGCCCCAAGCCCCAGCGGGGCCCCAAGCACTACCTGGGGCCCGTGCAGACGGGGGGGCCCCCCAAAGAAAGGGGGGCCCCAAAAGCACACTGGGCCCCAAGATCCCTGTGGCCCTGCACCCTGGCCCCAAGCCCCCTGGGCCCCCACCCGGGGGCCCCCAAGCACCAGCGGGGCCCCAAACTCCCTGGGGCCCTGCCCCAGCGGGGCCCCAAGCCCCCCAGGGGGGCCCCAAGCACCCCGGGCCCAGCCCCACTGGGCCCCCCACACTGGGCCCGGCCCCACGGGCCCCGCACCACTGGGCCCCAAGCACACCTGGGCCCGCCCACGGGGCCCCCGTACACGGGCCCCCCCCCTGAATGGGGCCCCACCAACCTTCCCCCAATTTTGGGAAAACACAGGGGAAGATCCCGTCCCCCCCGGGGAATCCCCCAAAGAAAACCTTGGTAAAAGTGGGAGAGGCCCCCCCAAGGGTTTTATGGGGGGAGTGGGCCCCCCATTTTCACTTTTTTTTACCCTACTTTTTTTAAATTTAAAGTGGTAAAAAAGGGGGGGTTTTTAAAAGGTTTTGGGGATTTTTCCCCGGGAAGAAATATTTTTTTAAAGTTTGTTAAAAGGGAATAGGAAAGGGGTTGGAAAGGGGGTGGGGAAAGGGGGTTTTTTGTTTTAGGGGCAAAATTTTTTAAAAAAAATTTAAATTTTTAAAAAACTAACTGGTTTAAATTCAACACTTTTTTAAATTAAAAAATTTTTTTAAATTTTTTTGGGGGATTTTTTAAAACCTAACCCAACCCCTGCTCTTTCCTTTTTTATTTCTATTTTTTTAACTTTTTTTACAACTTAAATCACGTTCCACTTTTTTTTTTAAAAATAACCATAATTGCTTTATTTTAAATTTAAAAAATTTTTTTCCCCAATTTTTTTTTAAAATCCCTTTATTAAAATTTTATTTAAAACTAAATTGAAAAACTTATTTAAATTTTTTTATTACTTTTTATTTTTTTTTTTTAAAAATAGATTTTAACTAAATTTTTAATTCATCTGTCTACCATTATCAATTTCCCAATTCATTCCCTTTTTTTATTTTAAATTTTTTTTATTTTATTTTTATATTTTTTTTTAAATTTTCATTTAAAATCTATTATACTCAAATTTCAAACAATTATTTAAAAACCCTTTAGTGCAATTACAATGAGAGCTTTTTCCTTTTTATTTATTAAATAAAAAGTTAAAAACCCCTATTTTTAGCTAAAACATTCAATCCCCAAAACCATATTAGCCTAGTGAAATTTTGGGGGGGTTTTTTTTTTTTTTTTATTTTATTTTTTTTTTTTTGTTTTTTTTTTTTTAAAAAATTTTTAAATTTCTTGGGAAAGTTTTTTTTTTTTTTTTTTTTATTTTAATTAAACTTTTTTTTTTTTTTTTTTTTTTAAAAAAAATTTTTAATTGGATTAAAAATTTTTCTTTTTTTTTTTAATTGTTTTTTTTTTATTTTTATTTTATTTATTTGCTTTCCCGCCAAAAAAGACAACACCCCCCAAATATTTATATATATCCCCAAATACCAAAATACCCAAATATTTTGCCAAACTAAACCCACACAAATATTAGTGAATCCACAAATAGGTATAAATAACCATAATTTTAAACTAGAAGATGATTGATCACTTTGACCCTGATCTAAACCCTCCATAATCTGACACCAATAAAAAACCTAGGGAATAACTCCCCCTTTATTAACGCACAAAAGCCCCACTACGTAAACAATGCAAAAAGTCTATCATACTTAACTACAAATCGGGTCCTTTAAAGCAAACACAGATGACCCCCTAGCACCCCTTTGAACACAAAGAAAACCCTTTCCTAAAAGGGGGGGAAATTACTACCTCTCCCGGGAAATAAACCTTCCACTCGAAAAAAACCAAGGGGGGTTTTTATTCTCTAACCAAATTTTTTTTCCCCCACTTGTTTTAGTGAAAAAATAGGGGAAAAATTTTTTTGCTAATTTTACTGAAAAAAACCTTTTAAGACGCCTTAAAAATCGGTCCTTTTCCGGAACCCCACAAACATCCCAAATTTCGGGAAAAATTTAAAAAGTCACAAAAACAAACAGACAAATGAAAAAGCACCACCTTCTCTTAGGGAGACTTAAACATCCCCTTTGGCTTACTAGAGACAGCCTTAACTGATTTTATCAAAAATAGAAACACTTTTCAACCAACAATAACAAACCCAAACCCGGTCCTGAGACAAGTGCAACATAAAAGACAATATGGGCCAATATACAGCCCCCCTTAAATCAGGGATAAACACAGTGCCTACAGACCACAAACCCCACCTTTCCCCCTGAAAAACATTAGTAAACCACCACTTAATACAACAAGTCCATTTTTGACTCCATGACGACTCATAAAGGGAAATTTACAGCGACCTAGGACGTTTTTGGCCCACAAAATTTTCCAAGGGCCCAAAGGTATTGAAGACTGGACAGAAAACTTTTTTAACAAATTACTTAGACCCATCAACAACTTGTCCTATAAAACAAAAAAGATCACAAACAACGGGTTGGTTTTCCCCTGGTAACCACACCATTCTGAAATCCATTTGACAAAAAACCCAAAAAATGAAAAAAAATTAGAAGGGGTTAAAACACAAAGATACTTTAAACACTATTCATCACTTCACCCAAAATAAAAAAAAAAGCCAAAAAACTATACTACTCCAGTAGTTCCGACCAGAGGAGATAAAAAAAACCTGAAAACACCTTTTCAGATTCCCGGGACCCCCAAACTGAGAAAAACCCCGAAAATTTTTTCCCAACTAAACCCAATGAAACACCACTACAACCCATGACACAGCAAAAAGATAAACGACTTCTTCTCAAACATAGGATTAATCTCGCCCCGTAAAATCCCCCATATCAATGCCATGCCGGGGGCCCTGATGGAAATTTCCTAATTCCTTCATTTTACCAACTGAGCCCCCGGGGGTCATTGAGATCTAAATTTATTAAAAATAACTCGGGGAATCTGTCTATGTCCCACCATTACTGTACAAGCAGCGGCCCTGCCTTCGCATGCTAAATTTTATTACTTTTTAACAAGTCACTAAGACTAGCACCCTTCCCCAAACTACTCAAAATGGAAGGGTTACACCAATACATAAAGGGGGTGACCCTACAGACTTAACAAATATAGGCCAAAATCTCTTACCATTGCTACCAAATCTTGGGGAAACTCGTGCACAGGGAACTGTATTCATTTATAACGGGTAAGCATACCAAACCCCCTCCCGTTTGGATTCGGAAAAAAAAAAGCCAAAAAGGCAATCATAAAAATGCTAGATCGCTTTACACGATTGGAAAAAAAGGAAAATCCCCAAGGAATTTTATTGACCAAGAAAAGTTTTGACACAGAAACCACGAAATCCCCACCCCAAAATTGACCACTACGGTATAAAGGCCATGCGTTGTTATTTTAAATTTACATACTAATAGGTATATATCACCCAAAAAACACAGCATCACAAACGGCCCTTGAACTCGAGTTCCGCAGGGAAGGTCCTTGGGCCCTCTCTTCCTCATAACATCAAAGACCTTCCAAACGTATCCCAACACCTGAAACCCCTTCCTTTTCTGTGACACACTTATGTCCTCTCTCACCCTAATCTTCCACCCCCAACCCATTGTGAAGAGGGGCGATTAAAAAAAATCGACTTGGGGATGATAGCCAAATTTTAAATTTACCTTTAAAACTGACAAAATTACTATATTATGTTTTGGGAGCGAGCAGGAGATGCACAAATTAAAAATTAAGTTGACAACACCTAATTACCAGAAATAAGGGGGAAAATTCCTAGGCTTATACCTTGACAACAACCTGAATTTCAGCACCCACACCCCCATATCCAGGGCCCCCGGGGCCTGGTGGCTAAAAGTTCCGCTTCACACATGGGGGGGGCCCCGGGTTCGATTCCCCCCGGGTGGAAAAAATTTCAAAACGTTTCCTTGCACCTGTTGTTTTTCACTTTTCACAAAAAGGGACCTGGGTGTTAGCGCTGTGTGGGGCGATCCGGGGGACAAGATTAAAGGACCCCCAAAGGAAAAAGTTTGACAGTCCCCCGATTGACGCCTGCTTTCTTGGTTACCTGGGGTGGGTAACCCCCGGGGTTAAAAAACCGAACAAAACTTATCTTATTAAAAAATTCCAAAACGGTGGGGTCCTCTCCAAGATACGATAAAGGCCGCAAAATGCCCCTTCTACATATACCATCACTTATTTTCCATACCTCACCTAGTATTTGGGTTGGGGTCAATGCAAACACACCTAAAGCCAATAATAACCCAACAAAAAGCGAGTAAGAAAAATCCTAAATCCCTCCCCGGGAGCACACCCCCCCCCCCACTCTTCAAAGATCTAAACTTCTCCAGTTTTGTACTCCACACTTTCTTTCGTGAATCTTAATACAGGGCCCTTAAAAAACTAAAACAACCTTAACTAAAACGCTTTCTTGAATTGTGACAGAACCCACAGGCATAACACCAGAAACAAACACTCTACGACATTCCCCCCTGTCCGACTAAACCTTTACAAAAAACAATGTATGCAAAAAGGCCCCAAAAACTGGATACCCACCCGAGAACTCTAGAACTGCAGACACATTCACACCTTAAAAAAAACCATTGAAAACATCTTATCCCTGAACACCCCAACTAACTAAAAAGAAAACCACCCCGGTGGTTCCACTTCACCGGTCACTATTTGACCATAAACCCGAAATTTAACTAGTCTTAAAAAAGAATCCTGTGATACTCCAATACTGAAAACTATATACTGTGCCCAAAACAAAAGTATCCAATTTCTAAAATCCAAAAAATAGTGTTTAGTCACTTGCCCAAATACCAACTTACCTCTAATTGAATATTTTACAATTTAAAAAAAACAGTATGCCCCCAAATCCCAGCCATTAACGTTTAGTGGTCACTCTGTAATCACAATTTTATACATGTAAACCAAAAAATAACCAAATTTCTGTAAACTCAGCTTTTAATCCTTTAGAAATAAACTTTAATTAATATAATGAATTTTTTTTTTATTTATTGAGACAATTCATTTAAAGATTAACCTGGGGATACTTTTTTAACGTGAAAGGGATACCTGGGGTTACTTTGTGAACGTGAAGGGTTAAAACCCGGGGATACTTTTTTGAACGTGAAAA
>NW_026468133.1:0-12365 GCF_026875155.1 Cherax quadricarinatus | reverse complement strand
GGGGGATGTCGCCGGCATCGGGGGGTGGCCATCGATGCGCCAGCTCTGGGGTGGCCACGGGATGCTGCCGGCTCTGGGGTGGCCATCGATGGGGGCCCAGCACTGGGGGGGCCACAGTGCTGCGCACACGGGGTGGCCATGCTGATGCCCCAGCATCTGGGGTGGCCACGGTGTTTGCGCCACACTGGGTGGGCCCAGGTGATGCTGACAGCACGGGGTGGCCACGGTGAGCTGCCGCATCTGGGGTGGCCATGCTGATCCCTTGCCAGCATCTGGGGTGGCCCAGTGCTGTTTGCCAGCACCCAGGGGGGGCCATGCTGAGATGCTGCCAGCATCTGGGGTGGCCACGGTGATGGCTGACAGCATCTGGGGTGGCCATGCTTGATGCTCCCGGCATCTGGGGTGGCCAGCTGATGCTGCCGGCATTTTGGGGGGCCACGGTGATGCTGCCAGCATCTGGGGTGGCCACGGTGAGGGTTTGCCCAGCATCGGGGTGGCCATGCTGATGCTGCCAGCACTGGGGGGGCCCCACGGTGATGCTGCCAGCATCTGGGGTGGCCACGGTGCTGCTGCCAGCATCTGGGGTGGCCACGGTGCTGCTGCCAGCATCTGGGGTGGCCACGGTGATGCTGCCAGCATCTGGGGTGGCCACGGTGCTGCTGCCAGCATCTGGGGTGGCCACGGTGCTGCTGCCAGCATCTGGGGTGGCCATGCTGATGCTGCCAGCATCAGGGGTGGCCATGCTGATGCTGCCAGCATCTGGGGTGGCCACGGTGATGCTGCCAGCATCTGGGGTGGCCACGGTGCTGCTGCCAGCATCTGGGGTGGCCATGGAGGTGCTGGCTACACAGGTCATCTTACACTTTGCTTTACTTGTTCAACAACTGACTGGGTTTCAGAAACATCAGTTATTTCCCCAGCAGTAAACAATGTGTTGGTCTTGACAAGTGTTGTGATGGCAGCCACGAGTCATGTTCTACCTGCTACTGCCTTCATTTCTTTAGCTTTTTTCATCATTTCTAATCGCTTCCGGCGGATCGTATGCGAATACTGTTTCTTCGGGCTACGCATTATGTATGAAATTTGCACAATATATGGCAAAATTACGGGTCACTAGGGTCTGCTGCGGTCACTCAGAGCGACATACCTCCTCCTCCTGTCGACTGTTAGTCAGCACTGAGACTCGTGTGGTTGAAGCAGCTCAAACTGCAGCCACTCACAGAGTTACCAATTTGTATTTTGTAGCATTTGACACTAAAATATGAACAAAAAATGACGAGAAATGTCTAAAAATAACAACAAATGTATTACTGTTATGGTATAAAGTCACAAAAATTACGCATTTACCTCATTTATTATAATTGGGGTAACTTTTTTTAGAGGATTATCGACAAACGGACATAAAAACCAAAATATTACCAGATTCTTGAGCTCTTTTTCTCTTTTTAACATTAACCCATTTTTCATTCTTTCGTTTTTCCCTTTTTTAATTCAGCGCTTGACGCGTCACGCCCCGGTTAAACTTTTCACACAACAACACAAAATCTAGCACCAAAATTTTATTTATTTATTTATTTATTTATTTAAAAATTGAGCAACAACAGAGACAAAAAATACGATAAGAGCAGCTCCCCAAGCCATTTAAACTATGCATAGCATACGGGCGGGCTTAAATTAACTTAAGATGAAAAAAGCAATGATACTCAGTGATAAAACTTTAATGTAAAAAATTTAAACTATAAAGCACAAGTGAGTATTCAAAGCGGTCATATGGTTGTATGCATTGTTGTACATTCAGGGGAAGGGATATTCTGTTGGGTAGTGTTTTTTTAAAAAAAAATAAATTTTGATTGGGGTTTTAGTTTAACATTTATGTGTTTTTAATTGTGAGAAACATTTAAGATATAAAATTTTAAAAAGGTTTCATTATTCATATTTTTTTGGGTTTTGGGTGATAGTGATCTTTGAGAAGAACTTAAATTTTATAAACAGTAGTGTTTTTTTATTTTTACGGGTAATGTTTTCCGATTTTAGGGCCTTTTTGTGCATTGAGTTTTTTGCATAGTGTGAATAGACACAGGAACAAAAAGGGGTGATCTGTGCCTTGTGTTAGGTCATGTGTTCTGTTGGGGTTTGGGGCAAGGAGATGTTTAAGGGGGGGGGTTAATATCAAGTTAAGTGTCTATGTAGGGAATAGTGCAAAATAAGTATGGAGTTTTGTAGGGAGTAGGTTTAGTGTATTGAATATGGTGGAGTGTGCTGCCTATAGTAAATTTTTACATTCTAACTGCAACCTTTTGTTGGGAAATTAGTGGTTGAGATGGTTATTGTTGTTGAGCCCCATGACAAATTCCATAGGTGAATAGGGTAAAAAAAGGAGTGATTAGGGCCGGAGGGCGATGTGGAGCATATACCGTACTTCGATAGTATGCCACATCTTGGAAAATTTTTCTTAGAAATTTGTTGTATATGTGTATGAAAATTTGAGTCTTTATAAAGGGTGGTTTCCCAAAATTTTCCCCTGTTAGCTTTTGTGGGTGATCCGTTTTTTCTTTTTTTAAAGAGGGACATCGTAGCTCTGTTACCAAACAAAAGAAGAGGTTTTGAAAAGTTTAGTGTAAGTTTTTTAGTCCTCACCCAGTAGATTTTTTCTGTAATTCGGTTTTTACGTATTGGCTAGCGGATGGGCTGGGTGGGAGAAGCGTATGTAGTGCATTAAAAATAGTGGGGGGTTTGAGTAATTGCAAGCTTTTGGGTAGGTCTTTAGTATAGGAGAAAAGAAGAGGGCCCAAGGCACTTCCCGGGGACACCAACTGAATTTGGGGTTGTCAAAAGATTTTGCCCCATTTGCATACACATTTTGGGCTTTGTTGCTGAGGTATGACTTGAGGTAGTTGAGGGAGTGCCCTCTTTCCCATAGGGGTGACAATTTTTGTGGAGCAAGCATGGTTAACTGTATCAAAAGCTTACGAAAGGGCAATGAAGACCCATTGGATTTTTTTTTTTTCTCTTTTTGCAGTTTATTGTTCTAGCATTTATAATAGCTCATTATTTTTTTTATTTGGCCTGATCCAAATTGGCGGGGGTTGAGTATGTTTTGGGAGAAAAGGTGGGAGTAGTTCGTTTAAATTTAATTTTTTCGAAGATTTTGAGGGGGGGTGTAAGTTGGATATTGGCCTATAGTTAAACCTGTTTGGTCTCCCCTTTGGGGTCGGGTGCCCCTTGCATTTTGAGTACGTAGGGAAGGTGGGGGATTCAATGGTTTGTTAAAGAGGTTGCAATGATGGTGATAGCCTTGTGCACTTTTTTGTATATAAAGGGTGGTAAGGTATTTAAATCTCCGCCTTGTTTTTTAGCGTGTTATAAAAAGGGAGACTTCGTATGGGTTAGTGGGATGGGAACAGTGGTTCGGGTAGTTCCCTTGAGGTAGTCATTTGGTGGGTACTGATTGGGGTTTTTAGGGCAAGGTTTTTCCTAAGGGGAGAAGAAGTCTTGAGGCTGTTTGCGTTTCTGTTGGTGGGGTTGGGGTTCGTCTTTTTTTTGCAAATTTTTAATTTCGCTATTTCGTATATCTTTTTTGTTCCTGAATTTCTATGGGGTTTTTCCAGGTCTTTTTTTATATCCCCTCGAATTTGGATAACGTTCTATAATACAATTTTTTTTGCCCTTCTTATCAGGCTGGTAGGATGACGAGTAACGTTTTGTTTGGTCTCTGGTTATGTGACCCATTCCGTATTTTTTTTCAATTGGTGTTTTGTATTTTTTGGATTTGAGAATGGGGGGGTAAACCGGGGACTGTTCAGCTCTTGCTGTCATCTTTTTTTGTTTTTTTTGGGGCAGTGCTTTTATAGAGGTATTGGGTTTTTTTTTTAGAAAATTTTTAATACATTCGCAATATCTGTTGTTTCTACCCAAATTTGGCCAGTCAATGTTTGCTACTGCTGTTGTGAAGTTATTAAGGGCTGCCTCATTGTGAAGTCGAAGGTGACTTAGTATGTCTTGGGAAATTTTACCAAGAGTTGTTATGAAAAATGGGTAGGGTCATGGTATTATCTGTAATTATGCCTGTTTTTAAAAGGGGATAGGTGTTGGCCAGATGGGGTCAAGTGGGAAACACAGTCCTGTAACTCTTGTAGGTTTTTTTTACTGTTGGAGCACATAAGTTACTCATTGTGTTTGTGAATTCAGTAACGTGTGGGTCCCCGGGTCTTGTAGGAATTTATATTAAAATTCCCCCGAGAGTAGTAATGACTTTTTTTTCATGCTGTCGTTATCTACTTCCTAGGTTTTGAAAAATTTGGTAATGTTTGACTGGGGAAAACCTGTAAATGTTTATCAATGTAGAGGTTTTTGTGGGTATTTGGATTTGAATTTGGCTTTATTTCCCCATGTTCACCCTTGTGCAAGATTATGATACATTCAAATTTGGTCTGGTATTTAAGGGCGGCCACCCCCTTGTTGGTTTTGGCCTACGTTGTGTAGGGGCTGTGAAACCCGGAAGGGCACAGACATCTGTACATCAGGTTTTAGCCAGGTTTTTCAGTTAGTGTAAGAGGACATATTGGCATGAAAGGAATTTAGAAATGCATGAGGTCATCGAAAATGTTTCTTTAAGATCTGATATTGTGTTAAAGATAGTTAGTTGTTGTTGGCCGAAAAATTGCCTTTGTTTGTTCTGCAGGTAAATTACAGTAACTTTTTGATTCATTTAAGTCATTAAAAAAAAAAGAGGTTGGTATCGGATCAATGCTTTTTAATCATAAGATTTGTATGATCATGTTAGAATTAAGTATAAAAAAAAAGTAAATAGCTTTAAACTAAAAAAAAACGTGGGGCCTTCATAAATGTACCTTTTCACAACTAAATAATTAATCAAGCTAAAAATTAACATGGAACTTTTAAAAAAAAAATATATTTCCCGATTTTGACTAGGGCCTTCTTGGTGGAGAAAAATGTGATAGAGATTCTCAGTCTCAGGTAGTCGACGTTTGAGTCTGTCCCGGGGAGTTATTACAGAGCGCAGATTAACTCGTGTCCTCCCCTGTAATAAAAATCTACCTTTTTATGAAAATTTAAAACACTTGTGTAGTAATAAAACATATATGGACAGGCTTCAAGGCTGGTTAAAACTGCTACCCAGGGAAGTGGTGAAGGGGAATACCTGGACCCCGGACCTGGGGTGGGCTGCTGACCTCAGGGAAGTGGTGAAAAGGGTTTTAAATCCCCGGATCCCCGACCGGGGGGGCTGCTGACCTCAGGGAATGGGAAGGGGGAATCCTGGATCCACGGACCTGGGGGGGGCTTGCTGACCTCAGGAAGTGGGACAGGTGAAACCTGGAAACCAGGACCTGGGGGGGGACTTGCGACCTCAGGGAAATGGTGAGGGGGGAATACCTGGAACCACGGGCCCGGGGTGGGATTTCGACCTCAGGAAAAGGGGGAAGGGTAATACCCGGATCCACGGACCTGGGGTGGGCTGCTGAGCCAGGGGAAATGGTGACGGGGGAAAAACCCGGATCCACGGGCCGGGGTGGGACTTGCTGACCCGGGAAGTGGGGACGGGTGAAACGGAACCCCGGACTGGGGTGGGACTTGCTTACCTCAGGGCGGGGAAGGGTGAAACCTGGACCACGGACCTGGGGGGGCTTTTGACCTCGGGAAGTGGTGACGGGGAATACCTGGAACCACGGACCTGGGGTGGGACTGCTGACCTCAGGGCGGGTGCGGTGAATACCTGGATCCCCGGGACCTAGGGGGGACTGCTGACCTCAGGAAGTGGTGAAGGGGAATACCTGGATCCAGGACCTGGGGTGGGACGTGACCTCAGGGAAGTGAGAAGGTGAATACCTGGAACCCGGATCTGGCGTGGGACTTGCTGACCTCAGGGACGTGGGAGGGTGAATACCTGGAACCCGGGGCCGGGGGGGGACTTGCTGACCTCAGGGAAGTGGTAAAGGTGTATACCTGGATCCAGGACCGCGGGGGGACTTTCTGACCTCAGGGAAATGGTGACGGGGGTATACCGGGGAACCCCGGGCCTGGAGTGGGGGGCTTGCTGACCCCGGGCCGGGGTAGGGCTAGGGGGAGGCTCACCAGACTTCAAGGGGGAAGAAATCCGGGGGGCCCACGGGTGAATTCCCCGGGGAAGGCTTAGATGCAAAAGTTCGGATAGGGAAGTGTGGGTGGGGAAATGTATGATAGGAATGAGGATGGGAAATGTAGGGTGGAATGTAGGGTGGGGAAATGTAGGAAAGGGAAAGGTAGGATAGGAAGTGGGGAAGGGAGAAAATCGAGGGGACACAATTTCTCCTGGCAATGAACCTGGGGAAAGACTTTTTGTAGGATGGGAAGTGTTGGATAGGGGGTGTAGGTGGAAAATGAGGAAGGGAGAAGTTTGAGGGGGGCACAGATGGACTCCTGGGCACATGAACCCGGGGAAACTTAGTTAGGATGGGAAATGTGGATAGGAAGTGTAGGATTGGAAGGTAGGATAGGGGGTGTGGAGGGAAATGAGGAAGGGAAAAGTTGAGGGGACACAATAGACTCCTGGGCACTGAACCTGGGAAGACTTTTGTAGGATGGGAAGTGTTTTTGGAAGGGAAATGTAGGATGGGAATGAGGGAAGGAGAATATCTGAGGGGCACAGAAGCTCCTGGACCATGAACCTGGGGAAGACTTATTAGGATGGGAAATGTGGATAGGAAAATTTAGGAAGGAAGTGTAGGGTAGGAAATTTAGGTAGGGAAATGTAGGATAGGAAATTTAGGATAGGAAGTGTAGGGTGGGAAGTGAGGGAAAGGGGGAAAAGTCTTGGGGCACAGATAGACTCCTGGGGCACATGAACCTGGGGAAAGATTAGTGTAGGATGGAAGTGGGATAGAAGTTTAGAATAGGAAAAGTAGATAGAAAGTGAAGAAGGGAGAATATCTGAGGGACACAGATGGGCCCTGGACACATGAACCGGGGGAAAACTTAGTTGCAAGATTTATGATGAGGATGGAAGTGAAGAAAGGGGAAATCGAGGGGAACATGAACCGAAAAAACCCTCAAAAACAAGTAAATGGACCTTAAAAAAAAAAGAAAAACCCGGCCCCACTTTTCAAGGGCGGAACCAAATGGCTGAAGTGGTAATTGCTCAGTGTTTTAACCTGGATCAATCCCGGCGGTTTTCCCGACACTTTGTTGCTCCTGTTCACCCCCAGTAGTTAAATATTATTGTATCCTTGTTCACCTAGAGTAAGTAGTTATTCTATCACTTTTCCCTAGTAGTAATAGTTATTGCTATCACTTGTTTTACCTAGTTAAGTAGTTATTTTTTATCACTTGTTCCCCCTGTAGAAGTATTATTGTTACTTTGTTCACCCAGTGTGAGTATTATTGTTATCACTTTTTTCACCTAGTGTGGTAGTTTGTTATCACTTTTTCACCTAGTATGAGTAGTTTGTTATCACTTTTTTCACCTAGTAGTGAGTAGTTATTGTTAACATTGTTTACCTAGTAGGAAGTTTTTGTTTCACTTGTTCACCTAGTAGGAGTAGTTATTTTTATCACTTTTTCACCCTAGTAGTGAGTAGTTATTTTCTTTTACATGTTCACCTAGTAGTGAGTAGTTTATTGTTTTCACTTGTTCACCTAGTGTTAAAATATTGTTTTTTTCCAACTTGTTCACAGTAACAGAGAAGACCAGTACATAACACAGAAAAAAACGGGTACACTACACAGAAGACCAAAAGTAACACAGAAGAACGGGGTACACTACTACAGAAGAAAACCCGTACAGTAACACAGAAGAACGGGTACACTACTACAGAAAGACCAGTACATAAAACAGAAAAACGGGGACACTACTCAGAAGACCCTAAAAAACACAGAAGAACGGGGACATACTAAGAAGACAGTACAGTAACACAGAAAAAACGGGTACAAATACAGTAAAAAAGAAGACCAGCATATAAAAGAGAAGACCATACAGTAACACAGAAAACGGTACACTACACAGAAACCGTACTAACCAGAAGAACGGGTACACTACTACAGAAGACCATACGTAACACAGAAAAACGGGTACACACACAGAAGATCAGTAAGTAACACGAAGAACGGGGACAGTACAGTAACAGAGAAGACCCCGATAGTAACAGAGAAAACCAGTACGTAACCAGAGAAAGGGTACACTACTCCCGAAACCAGTACAGAACACAGAAAACGGGTACACACTAAGAAGACCAGTACATAACACAGAAGAAAAGGGGACAAAACTACAGAAGATCTACAGTAAAAAAAAGAACGGGGCAGTACAGTAACAGAGAAGACCACATAGTAACAGAAAGACCCCGTACAGTAACACAAAAAAACGGGTACACTACTACAGAAGACCCAAAAGAACACAGAAGGGAAAGGTACACTAAATACAGAAGCCAGTACAGTAACACAGAAAACGGGTACCACTACAGAAAACCATACAGTAAACAGAAGAACGGGGACAAAACTACAGAAGACCATACAGTAACACAGAAGAAGGGGGAAACCCACTTTCAGAAGACCCGTAAAAGTAACACAGAAGAACGGGTACACACACTAAGACCATACATAACCCAAGAACGGGTACACTACATGAAGACCAGTACAGTAACACAGAAGAACGGGTACAGTACAGTAACAGAGAAGACCAGCATAGTAACAGAGATGACCAGTATAGAACAGTAACACTTGTTCACCTAGTGTTAAGTATTTTTTTCACTTGTTCACCTAGTAAGTTATTGTTATCACTTGTCACCATATGGTAGTTATGTTTAATGTTTACCTAGTATGATAGTTATTTTTATCACTTTTCACCTAGATTAGAAATTATTGTTATCACTTGTTCACCTAGTGTTAAGTAGTTATTGTTATCACTTGTTCACCTAGTAAGTTATTGTTATCACTTGTTCACCTAGTAAGTTATTGTTATCACTTTTTCACCTAGTAGTATAGTTTTTTATCACTTTTCACCCAGTTTATTTGTTTTGTTATCACTTGTTCACCTAGTAGTAAGTATTATCACTTGTTCCCTAGTAGTAAGTGTTGTTTTCACTTGTTTACCCCGTAGTAAGTATTATTGTTATCGCTTTTTCACCCAGTAGTGAGTAGTTTTTTACACTTGTTCACCTAGTAGAAGTAGTTATTTTTTCGTTTTCAGAGGATGGATCCCGTCAACAATGTCTGTCAGCGGTCTTCATAAATTTTTATCATGTACTTGTAGTAATGTCAATTTAAAATTTTAAAATTTTTATTATTTTTTTTATTTTTTATTTAAAACATCGTCGGTTTCCCCCCCAAGGCAGGGTACCCACCAAGGCAGGGTGAAACCCCCCAAAAGGGGGGTAAACCCCCAAGGGAGGGGGACCCACCCAAGGGGGTGACCCACCAAGGGAGGGTGACCCCCCCCCAAGGCAGGGGACCCCCCCAAGGGAGGATGACCCTAGAGAGAAAAACTTTTATCAATCACTCCATTCCCATCTTCCAGAGGGGCACCCACCACATTTTTGAAATTGCAACCTAAAAAACCCCTCCTTTAAATGTTGGCTCGTACTTTAATTCCAGGGGCTCAAGTCCGGTCTGCCGGTTTCCCCCGATCCCTTTTAAATGTTCCTTGGGTCACACTCAACATACATGATGCTTGCTAAAGTCCAAGCATCTCACTCACAAAACCCTTTACCCCCCCGCCTCCAACTTTCCTAGGGCCCACCCCGACCCCGCCACCCCCCCCCATAGATTTATACTCTCTCGAAGCCATTCTCTCGTTCCATCTCCTACATGTTTTGGGAAACCCCCAACTTCCCCCTAATTTCCATACACGGATTCTCACTTGACCCCTTAGACATTTCATCTCCACTTTTACATCTTCTTGCTGCAACATTTACCCCTCAGGCTTCCAAACCATAAAAACATGGTATAACTATACCTCAAATTCCCATCTTTGCTTCCATGGCAATGTTGTTTTGTCTCCACAGACTCCTCAATGCACCCCACATTTTTCCCCTCGTTAATTCTACGATTGAATGACAATAAAAATACAGTAAAAAAAGTAATTAGAAGTATTCCCGGAAGATTGACCTGGTGATCAAAAAACTTTTCCCCCTGATGTACAACTTGGCCACCAAGCTTCCACCCTTTTTTTATATTTTTTTTTTTTTTTTTGGGGAGAGGGGTTGTTATATTTAT
Source organism: Cherax quadricarinatus (assembly GCF_026875155.1). Taxonomy (NCBI): domain Eukaryota; kingdom Metazoa; phylum Arthropoda; class Malacostraca; order Decapoda; family Parastacidae; genus Cherax; species Cherax quadricarinatus. Next base: position 2,162 of record NW_026468133.1, on the reverse strand, counting down.
GCTTTGCTTATTAATAAAAATATAAATAACCGAACGATAGAAAAGTAGACACAATAAATAAAATAAAAAACATACAAGATTAGTGTCACAAGTGACAATGGTCCCTTTGGGAAAAAAAAAAAATTTAAATCTAACAAATCCCAGACCCTGATGAACTTACGAAGGGGTTTTTAAAGGAATGTAAAGAGGAAAACTTGCAAACCTTTGGCAATCTTTTTTCAATATTCACACAGACTGGGATGGGGCCAGATAAGTGGAAATGGCAAATGTGATACCTATTTTCAAAGCAGGTGACAGGTCCTTAGCTTCGAAATATAGACCAATAAGCCCAACCCCCAATTTGGGAAAAAATTTTGGAATCAAAAAATTGCCGGCATTCGTAGCCACCTTGAAAAGCAAAAATTTAAACAAAGAACTCAGCTTGGTTTTTTTTCAAAGGGGGATTCCTGCCTTACAAATTTTTTAACTTTTTTTATAGGGGATTTGAGGAGGAGACATTAACGAATATGGAAAATTTGAAGGCTTTATAAGGGTTTGACAGGGGCCCCCATAGAACTTTTGAGGAAATTATGGCACATGGAAAAAGGAGAATTTTTTTTCCCGGATAGGGCATGGTTTTTCAAAAAAGGGACAGAAACTTTGCAAAATGGGGGGAAATGAGTAGGAAAGCGTCACGGCCGTGTTCCACGGGGCAGGGTTGGGCCCGCCTTTTTTCACAATCTACATAAACGCATTGATGAGGGCATAAAGAGGACATAGCAAATGTGCCGTGACACCAAAATAGGCCGTCGAATTCATTCTGACAGGACATTGAGCACTCCAGGAAGATTTGAATAGACTGATGCGTGGAGATGCAATTAATATCGACAAATGCAAGTTGCAAATGTTGGACAAAAAAAACCATGCCATATATAAAAAATAAAAAAAAAGTAGATCTTTACGGATAGTGAAAAAAAAATTTAGGAGTTCTGGTTAGCAGTAATTGAAACCAAGAAACAGTGCATAAGGGGTTGGGAAAAAAAGCAACTGAATTCTTGGCTTCAATCAAGAAGCAAAAATAATAGGATCCTCAGGTTGTTCTTTAAATCTATAAATTTTTTGGTTTGGCCTCATTTTGATTTTGCTGCACGTTCGGTCCCGTATTTCAGAATGGATATAAATCTCTGGAAAGCTATAAGGGGGGATGACAAAGTTGATCCCCTGTATAGAAATCTTTTCCCCTTTGGGGTATATGAGGGCCCGAATTACATTTTCTAGAAAGTCGTAGATGAGGGGGAAAATGAATTGGGGTATAAATTGAAGACAGGAATAAAAGAAGGGGATGTAAAAACGAGCTGAAAATATCAGCCTAGACAGGACTCGTACAATGGTTTTAAATTTGGAAAAATTCAGATTGGGAAAGGATATAAGATGTACTGGTTTTTTGGGAAAAAAGTTGTGGTGGTGGAACAAACTCCCCAACGTTTTTTAGAGGGTAAAAAAGTTGTGTAGTTTTAAAAATAGGTTTAGATAAAAACATGAGTGGTGTGGGGGGTGTTGGGGGTGGGGCCCGATTTTCTTGTGTACAGGTCGTTGCCCTGTTCCCTTCCCTTTAAATAATGTGACCTGACCTGACAGGTTGGGGCATTGCCTTAACCGGAGGAGACTGGCCTGCCCCGCAGTGCCAGAAGGCCTGCTGCAGTGTTTTCCCTTTTTATGAGGAAACTGATTCAACTTTTTAAATCTTTTCAGCCTGAACGTTTAAATTTTAAGCGATTGGCTTGTGGATTCGTATCAGTTTTTGGATGACGAACAAACATTTTCAAAAATTTTGTATATGGTTCAAAAAATCACAAAAATTTATCTGCTGGGGCATTTGAGTCCATTTGGATAAATTGGCTCCTCAAGACTGACACCCCCGTTCAGCAATATTTTGAAATTAAAACGGTTCCTTATTCTTGGCTTTTAAATTAATCTTGTGTAGCTTTTCTTATCTCGGTTCGTAACTGTGATACTGTCCGAGTATTGGCTAGTTTACATTTTTCTCATAAACATTTCTCATTTTAAACACGTAAAGGGTTCTTGAATTGTAACTTTCTCTTGTATGAGCATTTCATACTATTACAAATCAAATTTTTCTTCTTTTTAATTTTTAAAACTAAAATTTTTTTTTATACAATATA
>NW_026468131.1:0-11816 GCF_026875155.1 Cherax quadricarinatus | reverse complement strand
TAGTAAACGTTACAAAGAGCAAGGTATTTTACGAATTTCTTGTAGATCGGGGGATGCGCAATTCTTGAGTCACAAGGAGTTTTTTAATCAACCTATAATCGGCAGTAAGGTGTGGACTTTTGAGCCCAAAACAAGTAAGTATTCGTCAGCCATCATCGAATGAAATATGCTGACATAACACCCCCTAGGGGAAATTTTATACTTACAAATTTGTATCTCTTGACAGCCCACTGTTGTGATGGTTTCGACAGCTTCTAGACCTCGTCTGCAGGGGCGGCTGTGTAGACGATTTGCTGTCATTTATCAGCAAAGGGTTTTCATTATATATTATATAATAAACACAGCAGGTAAGGCCAAAAAAATTCTCAACAACACCAGATAGCACAAGCTAAGGAGAGCAAACTGCAAGAAAGGGCGGAGAGAAAAGGGACGAGTCGGAAGCAGTGATGACTGTGGTAGTGGGCACCGGGAAATTTGTTCTGGTGAACAGTTTCAAGGTTCGGTGGCCTTGCCCACCATAATGGCGGTGGTTATGAATGGGAAGAAGTCTGAAACGGCCCGTTTGTTCTTCAACGTGGGGCACAGAGATCCTTTATAACAGAGAGTCTAGCAATTAGGTTAAAGCTGAAGACAGGTGGTAAAGTTGATATGAAGGTGGAAGGTTTTGGTGGGGAAGTCCCACGCCGGTCTTACCCAGTAGTCAATGTGACGGTCAGGTTAGCGGGCATCGACGGAAATTTCAGCCTTGAGTGAAGAAGCTGCCCAATTTATCTTTTCCACTAAGGGAGGGCCGCAGCAGTCAAACATTTGAGGGAGTTGGGTGTGAAGCTAGCAGAACCAGACATGCTACAGACAACGTTAGTTAATGTAGGAATCTTGGTAGGAGGAGATTACATAGACGAGTTCGTGTCCACGAGAAGAGTTATCAAGGGGGTTGGCCTGTAAGGACTCCAGTGGGGTACATCGTAGGAGGCAGGGTCCCAGCCCCATTTCCTGCGCCCCCGGGAAAGGAGGGCTCCAGTATTACAGTGATGAGGCTTTTACTGGTGATGCGGATTGGGGTGCACGAAGACCTGTCAGAGACGCAAGTTGGCATATTTGACGGTGAGCCGGTCCATAAACTATGGGACCTGGATGTAGTGGGATTAAGGGTGACCAGCCGCCCCTGAACACGAAGAGAGTTGGGAGATTACTTGAACATGTGCAGCTCAGGGACGGACAGTACTGGGTGCGACTCCATGGAAACCAGTACACCCAACGTGCCCACTAATTTCAAGATGGCACGGGTCAGTTGAATTCATTGGTAAAACAGCCTGAGCACGAAGGGTCTGCTGGGGAAATATGATGAAAATTATTAAGGAACAGTTGGCCTTGGGTTCATTTAGAAAGTGCCCAATGCCAGCCCTGGGGAAAACACCCATTATCTTCCACACATGGCAGTCACCAAGGAGTCAGCAACCACTCCCATCAGAGTAGTCTTCACTGCAGCTCACAGGCGAGTCCGAGAGCCATCGTTGAACGACTGTCTGCTCACAGGGCCCTCCCTGACGCAGAAATTAGCAGGTGTGTTTTTGAGTTCAGGACAGAACAGTATGCCTATGCGGCAGATATTAGCAAAGCCTTCCTACGTATTGGGTTGCAGCCACAAGACAGGGACTACACAAGGTTCTTGGGGTTTAGCTAAAAGGAAGGTGCCCGGCGAGGATATGTACCTACAGATTCAGGACAGTGTAGTTTGGTGCTACTAGTTCACCATTCCTATTACAGGCCACCATAGACAAACCACCTTGTGAACTGTAACGCCTGCTTAAAGAATTATGAAGACCCTATTTTATGTAGACAACATGCAAGGTACCACCTCAGATGAAAGGCTGTTGATGGACATTTACCGAGAGTTAATAAAGGAGATGCTCTCGGCTAACATGCCATTGAGAGAAGGGTGACAAACAATCCAACGTTGCAGGGCATGGTGGAACGTGACTATGCTGGCTACTCAGTAGCTGAGGCAACATCAGTGTTGGGACTGGAGTGGGAAATCAAGGAAGACAGACTTAGGCTAAAGAGGAAACCTGATGGGGAAGGGAAGCTGACCAGGAGGTCCTTGCTGAGTAAAGTGCAGACTGCCTTCGATCCTTTGGATTTGTTGACACCCATCACCATTCGAGGGAGGATGCTAGTGCAACAGACCTAGGAGCTGAACCTAGGTTGGGACGACCCACTGCCAGAAACAGTCTGCCAGGAGTGGGATCTGGTTAGCAAAGAAACTAGCAGAATTGCATGAGTTCACATTCCCCAGGTCCATCGGGTGCACCGGGCGGGACTATGACTTGCATGTCTTCTGTGATGCCTCCTCCAGGGCCTAAGGGGCAGTAGCATATTTGGTGGCTGGGGACCAGGTCAGTCTGTCCACCAGTCGTGCGCAGGTGACACCCCTGAAGGATTGCTCGGTCCCAAAGCTAGAACTCACGGCGATGTTGCTGGGAGCAAGACTGGGTAAGTATGTAGAGGAGGTGTTGAGTATCCTGAGGGTGACACACACCTATGTATGGACAGACTCGGAGGTGGCCTTACAGAACGACAGGTCTAAGCTCCCCTACGTCAGGAATCGGGTAAAGGAGATACGGGAGCTACAGTCAACGTCAACAATTCTGTACGTGCCTACAGATCAAAACCCAGCCGACCAGATAAGCCGAGGGGAAACACACAAAAAGCTGAGTAAAAGCGAGATTTGGTTCAAAGGCCCAGACTGGTTGCCGGCAAAGGATTGCTGGCCGGAGCAGAAATTCAGGGAGACAACCAGCAGCATAGTACACTTTGTGGGGGAACCCGTCACTGAATTATTTGACCCCAGACGCTACTCCTCATGGAGGAAACTTATAGGAGTCACGGAAATAGTATTTCGATTTGTGAGGAAGCTGCATGACAAGGTGAACCAGGGTCGACAGTTGTCCCTCGTGGGTCCCAGAGAATATTGGATAAGGCAGTACCAATGGGAGAGGTTTCCAGGAGTGCTGGAAGTACTGGCGACAGGGCAGCAGGTTATGGCATCAGGACGTGTGTCCAACGACGACTCAGGGAACAGTAAATTGGTCCACTCGTTGGGATTGTTCCTAGATCATGCTGGGCTAATAAGATGCAGGGGAAGAATACAAAACTCTGAGCTCAGCTATGGGGCCAAACATCCCGTGTTACTGGGAAAGGAGGGATGGGCGTCAGAGCTATTGATACAAGATGCCCATCAGAGGACCTTACATGGGGGGTTTGGATATACCCTCACCTGCTTTCGTCAGAATTACTGGGTACTGAAGGGCCGAGCTGCCGTGAAAAGGGTGCTAAAGAGTTGCACGGTCTGCCGGCAGTACGATGGGAGGACCCTACCATACCCGGGTCCACCACCGCTGCCTCACGAGCGGGTACATAGTGACAGGCCCTTTGAGACTGTGGGAATAGACTATACTGGGGCTATCACATTGAAGAACCCAGGAGATGATAGGGTGGGCCCTCAGAAAGTATATGTCTGCCTGTTTACTTGTGCCACTACTCGAGCCGTGCAATTGGAGTTGGTGGAAGATATGTTGACAGAGACTTTCGTGAAGTTGTTCAGGAGGTTTACAGCCAGATTCTCATGCCCACGATTGATTATCTCGGACAATGGCATGAGCTTCAGAGCGGCCGATAAAGTTTTCAGGAATCTCAGGGACAACAGAGAAGTGCGAGAATACCTGAAGAAAATAGAGTGTGAGTGGAGGTTCATAGCTCCCAGAGTGTCTTGGCAAGGGGGATTCTATGAACACATGGTGGGCACAGTCAAAGGGTGCATTCGGAAGGTCTTGCACGGCAGGAGAGTGAGCTTTGATGAACTGAGGACAGTGTTAGTTGAGATAGAGGCAAGAGTCAATAACAGGCCTCTGACCTACGTGCAAAATGGGATTGACGAGCAGGAAGCTCTCACCCCCAATCACATGCTGTTTGGAAGGAGGATTGAGCCCTTCCTCCCAATTTTGAGTCAGTCTTCCAAGGAGCTGGATTATTATGGGCCAGATGGTCCCCCCATCAATGAAGGACTGCACAGGAGTCACAACAGACTGGTGAACATCCTGGACAAATGGAACCAGGTGTGGCACAGGGATTACTTGACAGCCCTGCGGGAACATTTCTATTGTGCAGACCCCGAGGCAAATAAGATGATGCTAAGTGAAGGGGACCAGATGCTAGTAGAATCCGAGATGCCCAGGGCATACTGGCCTCTTGGCCTGGTAGTATCGACCCACCCAGACAAGGCTGGGAGGTTGAGAATGGTGAAGGTCAGAATGAATGGTGTCGAGACTATAAGACCCATCAACAGGCTTTTATCTCTCGAGGTCCACACGGTGGGACCGGGACATGAGAAGTTAGACCAGAGGCTGACCGAGCTGAGCGGCCGGATGACCCGTCGAACGGCGCTCAAGTCCAGGGCCCACTGGGAGGGCCTGCGGGAGGCAGACTTGATCTAGACTTAGCGCCTACCTTCGCTGGTGGGAGGATGTGGAAGTTTATTTGGTCCTTAAAGTTCCACAGGACAGATACGGTGTACAAAGGGGTCCCAGCATGGCCATAATGGAACGGCTGGCCTGGGTGGCCCTTACACCCACCCATAAAAGAAACACACTCTCTCCCAGTTTGATTTACCCTTCAGGGAAGAAGTAGGTAGTTTACTGTTATTGAGGCAACTGTAGATAATAATAATGTAGACCTAAGACCTTAACATAGGTTGTAATAGGCCGATAATGTAGGCAAACACTAGGTTAAGTTAGCTAGGGAGAACTGGCAGCCCTAGTTTGAATGACGAGGCATGGGTCTGGGAGGGATCAGCTCGTTCTTCTTTGACCATACAACGCCTGGACAAGACGTGCCATGATCAGCAGATGGCGCTCCCCACGTGTCTTCACATATGAGACCTGGGGAAATCTGGTAGAGGCACCTCGATGTACCATAGATGACCCCTTCCGTCAGGCCCATACAGTAAGACAAGACCTCCACCTTTTCTGTAGGATTTCTGGCCAGTGTCTGGGGAAAATTGTGAGTGAGTTGATCTGTATTCGACTGAAGAAGCCTACTGTGTAGGCGAAACGTTTCATAATAAAGATACCTAACTGTTGCATATGTGTCTTACCTAACAACCTGTAGGTATTTTATACCATTTTAATGTTCAATCTGTCAGACACTGCAACACAAGGGTATCTTGGTACAGACCTGCAATCAACTTCGACAACTTCCACTAGTGAGAGCGGCTGGATTTGAGAGGGACCTGACCTCTCAACATCTGAGTTTTTACCTCTTCTAGTGGCCTACGTCTCACCTCTTGGCGCTATATAAAGCTCCATCCTGTCACTTCATCTCCATATTGTTTCATACTATGGAACAATGCTCTTCTCCAGACTGAGGGACTGACCACCTCAAAACTTTAAGGGTGATGGACTGATTACATCGTCTTCAAGTATCTTCTGCTTCTATCAACTTTTCTGTATTCGACTGAAGAAGCCTACTGTGTAGGCGAAACGTTTCATAATAAAGATACCTAACTGTTGCATATGTGTCTTACTTCTCAGTTGTTGTTTGAGGTATCTTATTGATAAATATTTTCAGGAAAGAGAGAAAACACTTCGTCTTGTGTACCAGAACTGGAGGAAATCGGACGGAAAAAAAAACAATGTATCACAGGCCCCTTAATCTTGGAGGTGTATGACATTGTTATTTGTATATAAATATGTACATATCTCTACAGGGTTTGCAGCATGCTCAGGTGTTAACTTGTGAGCTATAGGTCAAGGTACAGGATGGGTAATGGGTGAGGTGGAGAGTGCCCACACGCAGGTGTGCGTGTGGTAGGGTTTGGGTGTGGTAGGTCATTATATCTGTCAATGGCTAGTTCATGTGTTATTTTATTTATTTATATATTGTAATGCATTGTTTTAAATAAATAAGCAAAAAAAAAAAAAAAAAAAACTCTTAGCATGCCAATAACACCATTAACATTACTCCAACACTAACACCATCAACATTTCTTAAACATTAACATCATCAACATTACTCCAACACTAACACCATCAACATTACTCCAACACTAACACCATCATCATTACTCAAACACTAACATCATCATCATTACTCCAACACTAACACCATCAACATTACTCCAACACTAACATCATCAACATTACTCCAACAGATCACAAACAAACGGCTTGGTTGCCCATGGCTAACCAGCACCATTCTGAAATCCATTGACAAGAAACACCAATATGAAAAGCAATATAGACAGGGCTTAATATACAAAGATATTCTTAAACACTATTCATCAGTTCTCACCAAAGTAATAAAGAAAGCCAAACAACTATACTACTCCAGTAGATTCGCAGACACTAGAGGAGATATAAAAAAGACCTGGAAAACACTCTCTCAGATTCTAGGGACCCACAAACTGAAAAAAAAACAAGAATATTGTCCTAACTAAACCTGATGAAACACCACTACATCCCACTGACACAGCTAACAAGATAAACGACTTCTCAACCATAGGATCTAATCTCGCCAATAAAATCCCACATACCAATGCCCATGCCTGGGACTACCTAGATGGGAATTTCCCAAATTCCTTCTATATTGCACCAACTGCGCCCACGGAAGTCACCGAGATTATAGTCACTTAAAAATAACTCAGGAAATCTGTCTCATGTCCCACCATTACTGTACAAGCGAGAGGCCCATGTCCTCTCGCATGCTATTTCATTACTTTTTAACAAGTCACTAGAAACTAGCACCTTCCCGAAACTACTCAAGATGGCAAGGGTTACACCAATACATAAAGGTGGTGACCCTACAGACTTAAACAACTATAGGCCAATATCTAACTTACCATTGCTATCCAAAATCTTTGAGAAACTCGTGCACAGGAGACTGTATTCATTTATAATGGCACAAAACATACTCAACCACTGCCAATTTGGATTCAGGAAAAATAAAAGCACTAATGATCCACAATCATAAAAATGCTAGATCTGCTTTACACAGCATTGGAAAATAAGGAATATCCACTAGGGATTTTTATTGACCTAAGGAAAGCTTTTGACACAGTAGACCACGACATCCTACTCCACAAACTTGACTATTACGGTATAAGAGGCCATGCACTTGCTTATTTCAAATCTTACCTTACTAATAGGTATCAGTATGTCACCATTAAAGACACAGCATCAACAACACGGCCACTTGATACTGGAGTTCCACAGGAAGTGTCCTTGGTCCCCTGCTCTTCCTCATATACATCAATGATCTTCCAAACGTATCCCAACACCTGAAACCCATTCTCTTTGCTGACGACACGACTTATGTCATCTCTCACCCTAATCTTGCCACCCTCAACACCATTGTTAACGAGGAGCTGATCAAAATATCGACTTGGATGACAGCCAATAAACTTACGCTTAACACTGACAAAACCTACTATATTATGTTTGGTAGCAGAGTAGGAGATGCACAAATTAACATTAAGATTGACAACACTCTAATTACCAGACATAATAAGGGCAAATTCCTAGGCCTATACCTTGACAACAACCTGAATTTCAGCACCCATATCCAACACATAACCAAAAAAGTACCCAAAACGGTTGGGATCCTCTCCAAGATACGATACTACGTGCCGCAAAATGCCCTTCTCACACTATCCCACTACTTATTTTCCATATCCCCAGCTATTTGGGGCTTGGGGATCAACTGCAGCAAACCCCTAAACCCAATAAAACCCAACAAAAAGCTGAATAAGAATAATCACTAAATCCCCCCGGGAACCCCCCCCCACTCTTATAGATCTAAATTGAAAAATTTAGAACATGTGCAATTTGGGTATCTTTATTGAAAAAACGTTTGCCCACAGTGGTTCATCGTCCTACATGGGGGAAAAACTTGAAGAACAGGGGGGGAAATGGGGAAATAGTCCCTCAACCTGAGTCGATTTTTTTCAGTCCCATTAATCTTGAGTAGATACGGGATGGCGGAGAAGCGTTAAAAACCCAGGGCAGGAGATGTAGAGTCTAGGTGTGTCACATTTGTTCAAGTGGAATGGTTGGCCAAGAATTGGGCAAGAGAAAAATTTCCCAAAAGTTTTAAATCCCAAAAGTTGCGTGTTGACAGGTTTGTAGATGAAGGGTTCGAAAACCCCCCCCTTTTGAAAAAATTAGCACAAGTAAATTTTGGGGTATCTTTATGAGGAAACGTTTCGCACCAGTGGCTTCATCAGCCATACTAGGAAAACTTGAAAAAACGGGAGGAGAATGAGGTAATCAGCCCCTCAATTGAGTCGATGTGTTCAGTCCATAAATTTGATAAAATAGGAGATGAGGGGAAAAGCAGTTATAAACCGTATGGTAGGGAGGTGTGGTAAGGTAGTGTCACATTTGTTCTGTGGAAGTAGGTTGTCCCAAAAGAATTGGAAAGCGAAGAATTCCTAAGTATTAAGCCCCAAAAAGTTCAGTGTTAAAGGGTTTGTAGAGAATGGTTCAGAAAACCCGACAGGATAAATTTGAACATGTGAAAAACTTTGGGATTTTTATTGAGGAAGTTTCGCCACCAGTGGCTTCATCAGTCCAAAATAGGAGAAATAAAGAACGGGAGAATGGGTAATCGTCCTAACCTTGAGTCGATGGTTCAGTCCATCAATTTGAGTAGAATAGGGAAAGATGGCGGAGAAGCAGCTTATAAATATGGCAGGAGGGGTGAGCAGTCATAGGTGTGTAAATTTTTTTCAATGGGAAGTAGGTTGTCCCCAAGATTGGGCAAGCGATAAATTTCCCAAAGAAAAAAAGTCCAAAATTTCATGTCTTGACGGGTTTTTGTAGATAATGGTTCAGAACCCATGTTGATAAATTGAAATGTGCAACTCTTGGGTTTTTATTGAGGAAAACGTTTCCCCACCAGTGGTTCATCAGCCCTAATAGGAAAAACTTGAAAAACAGGGGAGAAAGAGGTAATCAGCCCCTCAACCTTGATGATGTTTAGCCCATCAATTTGGGGAAGAATAGGCAGAGGAGCGAGAAGCAGCTTATAAACCGTAGGCAGGAGGGGTGTAGCATATGGTTGTAATTTTTTAAATGTGGAAGTGGTTTGCCCAAAAATTTGGGAAAGCAAAGAATTCAAATATTAGCCCCAAGAAGTTAAGTGTCTGAAGGTTTGTGTGAATGGTCAGAAAACCCGACATGTTGATAAATTAGAACTGTGAACTCTTGGTATCTTTATTGAAAAAACGTTTCCCCCAACGTGGCTTCTCAGTCCATAAAAGGGGGAAAAAACTTGAAGCGGAGGAGAATGGGAATCAGTCCCTAAACCCTTGAGTTATGTGTTCAATCCATAATCTTGGTAGAAACGGCAGTAGCGGGAAGCACTTAAAAACCGTATGGCAGGAGGGTTAGCAGTCATGGTTTAGTGTACTTTTGTTCAATGGAATAGGTTGTGCCCAAGAATTGGGAAGCGGGGTTTCCCAAAGTATTAAGATCCCAAAAGTTGCATGTTAAAGGGTTTTGTAGATGAAGGGTTCAAAACCCGACATGTTGATAAATTAGAACAGTAAAAACTCTTGGGTATTTTATTGAGGAACTTTCGCCACACAGGGCTTTACCCCATAAAGGAAAAACTTGAAAACGGGGGAAAAGAGGAATCAGTCCCTCAATTGAGTCGATGTGTTCGTCCTAAATTTTGAGTGAATGGCGTGACGGGAAGTACTTATAAACTGTTGGCAGGAGAGGTGTAGCAGTCATAGGTGTGTACATTTTTTCAGGGGGAAAGTGGGTTGTGCCCAAGAATTAGGAAGCAAAGTTTTCCTAAGTATTAAGATCCCAAGAAGTCCTTTTCTTCAAGTTTTCCCCTATGTAGGCTGATAAAACCATGTGTGGCGAAAGTTTCCTCAAAAAAGATCCCCAAGGTTGCACATGTGTCTAATTATCAAATGTCGGTTCTTGAACATTCATTCAGACTAAATTATCCATTTGTAAAACCCACCTTCTAGGAAATCAAATTTCAGGCCTTAAGCTCTAAAATAACCCTTGCCCAAAAAACGTTTCTTGTAGTTGGACAAAACCCAAGGCAAAAACCGGACACAAACATTTAGAATTCCCGTGCCCACTAACCTTTACAAAAATTCAATGTATGTCAAGGCCCTAAAATTGGGGAAACTCTTTGAGAACTCTAGAACTGAGAACTTTCACCTTCAAAAACTACCATTAGAAAAATCTTATTCCCCGTCACCCGTCAACAACTACACGATAATGGTGGTTACACTTACACTCCCCATCTTTGACCCTAAAAGAAATATTAATTCAATCTTAAAAAATGAATCTGTGGTATCCAAAACTGAAACTAGTTCCGTGCCCAAAACAAAAGCATTCACATTATAAATACAAAAAGATTAAGTCATTGCCCTAAAACCCAAATACCTCATAATTTGTAAATTTTAAAAAAAAGAATTAAAATAAGTCTGCCCCCAAAAGCCCAACCCCTTTGGTGTTTTAGAGGTACACTTTGTAAACATTATTTTACTACTTAACCCCAAAAACCAAAATTTGTAAAAAAGCAGAAAACCCTTTTGGAATAACTTTGAAAATTTTTAATTGAAACACTAACCCAACTTTTTTTTAAAAAACCAAAAACCATCAACATTTTTTTTCCCAAAACTAACCTAAACATTACTCCAAAAACTAACCCATCAAAAACTCAAACACTAACACCAACATTCTCAAACTAAACCATCAAAATTTTCAAAACCCAATACCAAATTACCAACCAACCCTCAACATTCTCCAAAAACTAAAAACCACAATTACTCTAAACTAATACTCAAATACTCCAACACTAAATATAACATTACTCCCAAAAACCAAAAACCAACATATCAAACCAAAACCTCAAAAATTTCTCCCAAAAAAAAACACACAACAAATTCTTCCAAAAAATTTTAAAACCATCAACATTACTCCAAACAATAAATATCAAACCTACTCCAAACTAACACCACAACATTACTCAAAAACTAACACCCAAATTTCTTAAACTAACACCCTCAACATTATCCAACATAACACCCAAACATTACCCAAAACTAAAAATCAAAATTACTCACACTAACAACAACAACGGGAAAAACTAAAACCATACATTATAAAAAATAAACCATCCCAAAAACTCAAACAACCCCATATTACTAACCTACCCACAAACTAAATTTCCCCAAAACTAACCCATCAACATTCCCCCAACACAAAACATCAACGCTTTTCAAATTTTTGCCCCCAACATTTCTAAACCAATACCCCAACACTATAAACACTACCACCATCAACATTACTCCAAACTAATATCATCAAATTTAAAAACTAACAACATCAACATTACCCAACACTAAACCATCAAAACCCCTTACCCCAACACTAAACCCATAACGCTAAAACCAAAACCTAACTTTTCCAAACCCAAAACATAACACATCAACATACTCCCAAAAAACTAACCATTTTAACACCCAAACTAATAAAATTATCCAAACACTAAACCATCAAATTGGGAAATTTTACAAACAACACAAATAACATTTTCTCCAAAAAAATTACCAAACAAACCTAACATACACCTTCTCCAAAAAATAGTAACATACATACTCCAATTAACACCATCAACAAATTACTCAACACTAACACTACCAACTTAACACCCTCTAATCTTAACAAAATTTTATCCACATCCACCTTATTTATAAACCGGCCTTTCGATTGAAAAAACTTCCACAATTC
>NW_026468130.1:10000-12243 GCF_026875155.1 Cherax quadricarinatus | reverse complement strand
TTAAAAAGTTTTGAAGATTTAGGGGTAAAAACATTATCCCCGTGTTAAGATTGTAGTTTATGTGAGTGAAGAAACTTTATAAAGTGTTAATGATTACTGAGTGTGTATGTGAGTGAAGAACACGTTATAACAGTGTTAATGATTGCTGAGTGTGTATGTGAGTGAAGAACACGTTATAACAGTGTTAATGATTGCTGAGTGTGTATGTGAGTGAAGAACACGTTATAACAGTGTTAATGTGTGCTGAGTGTGTATGTGAGTGAAGAACACGTTATAACAGTGTTAATGATTACTGAGTGTGTATGTGAGTGAAGAACACGTTATAACAGTGTTAATGATTGCTGAGTGTGTATGTGAGTGAAGAACACGTTATAACAGTGTTAATGAGTACTGGAGTGTGTATGTGATGAAGAAACAGTTATAACAGTGTTAATGATTACTGAGTTGTATGTGAGTGAAGAACACGTTATAACACTGTTTAATGAGTGCTGAGTGTTGTATGTGAGTGAAGAACACGTTATACAAGTGTTAATGAGCGCTGAGTGTGTTGTGAGTGAAGAACACGTTAACAGTGTTAAGGGTGCTGAGTGTGTATGTGAGTGAAGAACACGTTATAACAGTGTTAATGAGTGCTGAGTGTGTATGTGAGTGAAGAACACGTTATAACAGTGTTATTGATTACTGAGTGTGTATGTGAGTGAAGAACACGTTATAACAGTGTTAATGATACTGAGTGTTATGTGAGTGAAGACACGTTATAACAGTGTTAATGATTACTGAGTGTGTATGTGAGTGAAGAACACGTTATAACAGTGTTAATGATTACTGAGTGTGTATGTGAGTGAAGAACACGTTATAACAGTGTTAATGATTACTGAGTGTGTATGTGAGTGAAGAACACGTTATAACAGTGTTAATGATTACTGAGTGTGTATGTGAGTGAAGAACACGTTATAACACTGTTAATGATTACTGAGTGTGTATGTGAGTGAAGAACACGTTATAACAGTGTTAATGATTACTGAGTGTGTATGTGAGTGAAGAACACGTTATAACAGTGTTAATGATTGCTGAGTGTTATGTGAGTGAAGAACACGTTATAACAGTGTTAATGATTACTGAGTGTGTATGTGAGTGAAGAACACGTTATAACAGTGTTAATGAGTACTGAGTGTGTATGTGAGTGAAGAACACGTTATAACACTGTTAATGAGTACTGAGTGTATATGTGAGTGAGAACACATTATAACGTGTTAATAAGTGCTGAGTGTGTGTGACAGTCCAACAGTTATAATGTGAGCAATAACAGTTCTGTAGACTGATGAAGTTTTATATGATAAAGTTTATTTCTTCACATTATAATGTGATGTGTATTCCTCAATTTAACATTTGGTACTTAGGTAATATTAATGGTACTGATGTGTTGTATGAACAGTTCACTCGTTAAACAAACTTTTGATCATGCATTGAATACAAAATCAGTTAAAATAACAGACTTGTGTTAACATTACATGTAGCTTATATGTTCAGAATGTTGTTATTATGTTACTTATTCGGATGTATTTACATGGTAAAGCAAACATTCATTCTTGAATCTGTACAAGTCATAGATTCGAGAAGGGTTTATAATGTCATTTTATTCTCCATGTCGACTTGAAATAAATGTATTAACAGAAACTTTTTGTATATATGAAGATTACAATGTTTTAAGCTTGTTTAAAAATGGTTTATGATTTGTGCTTTTAAAAGGTGAGAAAAGCTTGTTTTGCAGGACAGTGTTTTCTATGGAACAATTGTTTTGATCTATGTTGTTACTTTTTTAGTACTTGGTCAGCATGCACTTTGTGTCAATGGTGTTTACATTATTTTAAATAAACTGCTTTCTTAACTGTGTGATATGTGTTACTCTGCATTAACACTAAATCTTTAATGTGTATATAATGTCAACACTAGACCCACTAAACACTTTTTAACAATGTGCATATATGTTTTTACATCAACACTGTCAGCAACAAACAGCTTGTATAAAAAAAAATGTATATACATTGAGGTGTTACTGATGTATACCAAACAGCATTTCCTCAATGAATTATCTTCAATGTGTTACTGGATGATTAACAGTGATTTATTATAACAAATTGTTGAATTCATATATCAGACAGATGTATTACAGAGGGGGACAACAGAATCTGGCTGTTAAATACACACCCGGTTGTAGATGTAACCGTAGTCCAGTCTAAAAA
>NW_026468130.1:0-5000 GCF_026875155.1 Cherax quadricarinatus | reverse complement strand
ATATCATCAACAGCAGCCAACATGGTTTCAGGGACGGGAAATCCTGTGTCACAAACCTACTGGAGTTCTGTGACATGGTGACAGCAGTAAGACAAGAGAGAGGAGGGGTGGGTGGATTGCATATTCTTGGACTGCAAGAAGGTGTTTGACACAGTTCCACACAAGAGATGGTGCAAAAAAATGGAGGACCAAGCAGGGATAACAGGGAAGGCACTACAATGGATCAGGGAATACTTGTCAGGAGACAGCAGCGATTCATGGTACGTGGCGATGTGTCAGAGTGGGCACCTGTGACCAGCGGGGTCCACAGGGGTCAGTCCTAGGACCAGTGCTGTTTCTGGTATTTGTGAACGACATGACGGAAGGAATAGACTCTGAGGTGTCCTGTTTGCAGATGACGTGAAGTTGATGAGAAGAATTCACTCGATCGAAGACCAGGCAGAACTACAAAGGGATCTGGACAGGCTGCAGACCTGGTCCAGCAATTGGCTCCTGGAGTTCAATCCCCCCAAGTGCAAAGTCATGAAGATTGGGGAAGGGGCAAAAGAAGACGGCAGACGGAGTACAGTCTAGGGGACCAGAGACTACAAAAAAAAAATCTTGAGGTGAGTATAACACCAGGCACATCTCCTGAAGAGCACATCAACCAAATAACGGCCCGCAGGCATATGGGCGCCTAGCAAACCTCAGAACAGCATTCCGACATCTTAATAAGGAATCGTTCAGGACCTGTACACCGTGTACGTTAGGCCCATATTGGAGTATGCGGCACCAGTTTGAAACCCACACCTAGCCAAGCACGTAAAGAAACTAGAGCAAGTGCATAGGTTTGCAACAGGACTAGTTCCAGAGCTAAGAGGTATGTCCTACAAGGAGAGGTTAAGGGAATCAACCTGACGACACTGGAGGACAGGAGAGATAGAGGGGACAGGATAACGAATACAAAATACTGAGAGGAATTGACAAGGTGAACAAAGACAGGAGGTTCCAGAGATTGGACACAGAGAACAAGGGTACACAGTTGGAAGTTGAAGACGCAGATGAATCACAGGGATGTTACGAAGTATTTCTTCAGCCACAGAGTAGTCAGGAAGTGGAATAGTTTGGGAAGCGATGTAGTGGAGGCAGGATCCATACATAGCTTTAAGCAGAGGTATGATAAAGCTCACGGTTCAGGGAGAGTGACCTAGTAGCGACCAGTGAAGAGGCGGGGCCAGGAGCTCGGACTCGACCCCTGCAACCTCAACTAGGTGAGTACAACTAGGTGAGTACACACACGCACTCACACACACACAAAGTCAGTACACGAAATGATGGACTGCGTAACAACAAAATGCAAGGAGGCAGAGGAAAGGTTTGTTCCCAAGGGTACCAGAAATAATGGGAAGACCAGAACGAGCCCCTGGTTTACCAGCAGGTGTGGGGAAGGCAAAACCTAACAGCGCTAGGTAATGGAAAAAGTACAGAAGGCAAAAGATCCAGGAAAACAAAGAGATTAGTCGACGAGCCAGAAACGCGTATGCCCAGCGGCAGTTCGAAAACGACATAGCATCGAAAGTCAAGTCTGACCCGAAACTGCTTTATAGCTACATCAGGAGGAAGACGACAGTCAAGGATCAGGTAATCAGGCTGAGGAAAGAAGGTGGGGCAGCTCACAAGAAACGATAAAGTATGTGAAGAGCTTAGGGGGAACCTTATGTCCACACATGAACTTTTTTATTTTTCGTTCGATTTCTTTCTTTTTTTTTGTACGTAAAGAAGCACCTTTCAATAGTAATGTGACCAAGTTTCAATAAGATAGCTCGAAAAACAACTGAGAAAAAAAATATTTACTAATAATCATACTATGAACAGTAACTTCGACATGGGACTTGGAGAAGTTGTTTTGGCATTATCTACGCATAAAACAATGCTAAACTGTATCTCTAACGGTTAGACGTTCTGTAATTTATCCTTTCTTCATTCTTAAAAAAAATAAAATTTTGTTTTGGTTTTGACTTTCAGCAAATATCTGACTTTGCCCTCACATAAATACAAAAACAAATTATGATATCTCAAAAAACAACCATTAGCTTGTAAACAATCTTTCCTTTATGTTCTCTGTGAATTTCATTACATTCCTGCTATTTATTAACGAATTTAATGGCTCATATATGTGAATAACTTTCCGAGATAATCCGCGAACAGCCGGACCACCGATTTTTTTTTTTTCGAGAAAATAACATTTTTCTCAGTCTTATACTGCATTACGAGTGTATATCATAGTTACCCATGTTCGTTTTCTTTAATATAAGGACCCTGGAGGTGAAGAAAGAGAATGGAAGCCCCTCTCTGAGAATGGGAATCTATTATTCCCGATGGAGCGCTCTGGGAATATGCCATATATTATTCATTCTGGAGTTTTACCATATTTTTTTGTTATTTATATTGTTTATTATGTCATATTAGATCAATGTGTGATAGATAAATAAGCCGTAGAAGCTATAATAGCGTTATATTGAGCCATATTCCCGGCACCCGAGACTGGAAATTTCCATGACGTCAGCAAAATGGTGTCGGGAGGTTCCTGGTTGGTTGGAACTCTACGTATAAGTCCCGCCCAATGTATTATGATGCCAAATCGTCAATTATTATCTTAGAAAGAATAATACAATAAATACACGAAAAAAAAAACGGAAAAAAAAAAAATTGACGACAGGTGAGCACACCTGCCGCGGGTGGTGACGTAACCCTAGGTGTTTTTAAATGACCATAATTCCTTGTAGGAATGTCGTAGAACAATGATTCTGGTACCATTGTGTTGCCAGAGAGTTAAGCTATTTTTCTATAAGATTAACTCAGTTTGTGAATTTTTCGACAAAATTTTTCGTTCGCGCTGAGTGATTAAAGTATTTACAGTGGAGGCAGAAGAGACACTGGGAAGACAAAGCAGAGGGGTACACCAACAAGGGATAAACCAACAAGTGTTGGATGAAATACACACAACCGAGGAAGAGGTGAAGAAGCTTCTAAGTGAATTTGATACCTCAAAGGCGGTGGGACCGGACATCTCTCCATGGGTCCTTAGAGAGGGAGCAGAGACACTGTGTGTGCCATTAACCACAATCATCAAAACATCTCTTGAAACTGGGCAACTACCTGAGATATGGAAGATGGCAAATGTAGTCCCCATCTTTAAGAGACAGAAACGAGGCACTAAACTATAGACCAGAATCACTGACGTGTATAGTATGCAAACTGATGGAGAAGATTATCAGGAGGAGAGTGGTGGAGCGCCTGGAACGGAACTAGATTATAAATGACAGTCGGCACAGATTCATGCAAGGTAAATCCTGTGCCACAAACCTATTGGAGTTTTATGACAAGGCAACTGAAGTAAGACATGAGAGGGAGGGTGGGTTGACTGCAACAAGGCCTTCGACATAGTTCCTCACAAGAGAGTAGTGCAGAAGCTAGAGGATCAGGCACGTATAACAGGAAGGGCACTGCAATGGATCAGAGAATACCTGACAGGGAGACAAGAGCGAGTTACGAGTTACGGTACGTGATGAGGTATCACAGTGGGGGCCTTTGACGAGAGGGGTCCCACAGGTTCCAGTCCTGGGACGAGTGCTGTTCTTGGTATATGTGAATGACATGATGGAAGGGATAAACTCAGAAGTGTCCCTGTTTGCAGATGATGTGAAGTTAATGAGGAGAATTATATCAGATGCGGATCAGACAGGACTACAAAGAAAGAGACTTAGACAGGCTGGACGCGTGGTCCAGCAACTGGCTCTTAGAATTTAGCCCCGCCAAATGCAAAGTCATGAAGATCGGGGAAAGGCAAAGAAGACCGCAGACAGAGTATAGGCTAGGTGGCCAAAGACTGCAAACCTCACTCAAGGAGATCTGGGGTGAGTTAATACGAGAACATCTCCGGAACCACACATTAGCCAGATAACTGCTACGGCATATGGGCGCCTGGCAAACCTGAGAATAGCGTTCCGATACCTCAGAAAGGAATCATTCAAGACTGTACACTGTGTACAACAGGCTCATATTGGAGTACGCAGCACCAGTTTGGAACTCACACCTGGTCAAGCACGTCAAGAAATTAGAGAATGTGCAAAGATTTGTAACAAGGCTGGTTCCAGAGCTAAGGGGAATATCCTATGAAGAAAAAGTTAAGGGAAATCGGCCCTGACAAACACTGGAGGACAGGGAGGGTCAGGGAAGACATGATAACGACATAAAAACAAGGGGCCTCAATTGGAAATTGAAGACTCAGATGAGTCAAAGGGATGTTAGGATGTATTTCTTCAGCCATAGAGTTGTTAGAAAGTGGAATAATCTGGCAAGTGATGTAGTGGAGGCAGGAACCATACATAGTTTTAAGACGAGGTATGATGAAGCTCATGGAGCGGGGAGAGGGAGGACCCAGTAGCGGTCAGTGAAGAGGCGGGGCCAGGAGCTGAGCCTCGACCCCTGCAACCACAAATAGGTGAGTACACACACACACAATCACACACAAGCAGGCACGTAAATTACAACACATATAATAGTCTCGTCCAAGTCTAACAAGTATGTAAATACAAATTCCCAAGCACACTTACTGTGTTTAATATTCTGAGTCTTATATCACTCACACTTGTGTGCACATTCTCAAGCGCATATCTGCGCTGTCTCACATTATTGTCGTAGTGCACTATGTCTCATTGCGCATATCTGCGCTGTCTCACACATGTGTGCACATTCTCATGCACATATCTGCACTGTCTCACACAGATGTAAAATTTCTATTATTTTACACAGGAAATGAGAGGGAAATGAGGAAATTCTTAAGTGTAAGTAGCTTCCCATTTCTTCACATGAAATGTGAAGATGTATAGAAGCGACAATTGAAATAAACTTGTCTTAGATAAAGCAAAAAAGACACGAACTGTCCTATGGATGGTAAGAAGTCACCAGAAATAATTACTGAACAATTAAAGTCTCTTCCACTTTCTTTTTTTTCATGT
>NW_026468129.1:0-12860 GCF_026875155.1 Cherax quadricarinatus | reverse complement strand
TGGAGGGTTTCATTGGGAGAATTAAAAAGGTGTACAGGTGACTGAGGGCGCAGGAGCGCGAAAGGGTGTAAGGGTTGTGTCGCAGGGGGGGAAGGGGGAGGCGGGTGGTTGAGGCAACATGATCAACGTTGTCCGGTGGAAGGGGTTATGAAGTTACGGCAGTTGCTTGGGAGGAGACAGGTCTGCAGGTGCAGTAAAGGGTTCGGGACGTTGGGAAGGTTCTTGAGGATGTCTGCTGAAGGTGTGAGTCCGGAAAATTGAAGCAGGCATTTTTGTTCAACGAATAGTTGTTACCTCATTCCTCTCCTTACCTTCTTCTTTGTATTGGACTGATGAAGCCACTTTTGTGGCGAACGTTTCCTTAATAAGATTCCATATCGGGCAAAAGTGTCCAATCTTCACTTGTCGGTTTTTCAAACCATTATCACAACTGTCGGGAACTGCGATCATGGGATTTTTACAAAGAAATTCTTAAACACTTGTTCAACTTCGACGAAGACCTATTCGACTAGTGGATGGAAACCACTATGACCCGCTCCACCTGCTTCACGTCACCTCACTACAGTTTTTAAAGCCCACGTCTAGGGGCCTATGCTGTACATTTTACAAGATTGAGGACTGAACACATCGACTCCAGGTTGGGGGACTGATTACCTCTTTCTCTCCTCTCCTTACGCCTTCTTCTTTTATTGGATGATGAAGCCTGTGTGGCAAAACGTTTCCTAAAAAAGATTCCATATGCTGCATAGTGTCTAAAATTTCTACTACTACTACTCTGCACCTCTCCTTTCCGACATATTTAAGTCTCCGCACTGTCCCCTTGTCTTCGATTTTCCCTGACTATGGAACAGGACTTCTCCAGGCTGAGGGATGACAAACCTCAATTCTACGACTTCAAGGGTGATGGACTGATTACTGTCTTCACATCTCTACTGTTCCTGCCTACTTTCTGTATTCGACTGAAGAAGCCTACTGTGTAGGCGAAACGTTTCCCGGAATAAAGTTGTCTAACTGTTGCATATGTGTCTTACCTAAAACCTGTCGGTATTGTATACCATTTTGATGTTCAAGCTGAAACATGCCCCCTCAACGCACCAAACTACACCTCTACAAATCCCTATACGTCCTCTGATAAATTACTCTCCCCTAGCTCTCTCTCTTGCAGCAAAAACAAACTTACTTAAACTGCGGGGTGTCCAGAACAAGGCGCTGCGCTGGTGCTTGATGTCAATGGGAGGACTTCGCCACAAGCGAGTTCTCCATGCCCAATTAGACATCCCTGCGCTGAATCTGTACTGGAAAACGCTCAGTAACAGACAGACAAACTATGGAACAATGTTCTTCTCCAGACTGAGGGACTGACACCTCAAAACTTTAAGAGTGATGGACTGATTACATCGTCTTCAAGATCTTTGCTTCTATCAACTTTTCTGTACTCGGACTGAAGAAGCCTACTGTGTAGGCGAAAGTTTCGAAAAAAAGAAAACTAACTGTTGCATATGTGTCTTACCTAACAACCTGTCGGTATTTTATACCATTTTAATGTTCAACATATGGGAATTTGTGATGAATGGTTTGAAAAGCCGACAAGTTGAAGATTGAGACATTTATGGCATATGGGAATCTTTATTCAGGAACGTTTCGCCACACAGTGGCTTCACCCGTCCAATACAAAGAGGAAGGCGTAAGGAGAGGAGGAGTATGAGGTAATCAGTCCCTCAGCCTGCTTCATCAGCCCAATACAAAGTAGAAATGTTGTAATAATGTTGGTATAATTACCGACAATATGTAAAGTAAAAGGACACAAGTCCAAATAATGTGACATTTTATTGTGGCAACGTTTCGCTCTCCAGGAGCTTTGTCAAGCCGTAACGGCTTGACAAAGCTCCTGGAGAGCGAAACGTTGCCACAATAAAATGTCACATTAGTAGCATTGTGTCCTTTTACTTTACAAAGTAGAAATGATGACCGCAAAACCGGGTGGGGTGGGGAAAAAAGAACTTAAGTACAGTTCAGGCATTTATTAAAGGAAACGTTTCGCCACGAGTGGCTTCTTCAGTCCTAATACTATTAGGAATGAAGAAGCCACTCGTGGCGAAACGTTTCCTTTAATAAATGTCCTGAACTGTACATAAGTGTCTTTTTTCCAAAAATTTTAAAAAGGTTTTAAGGGGAGGAGGAGTTTGAGGTAATCAGTCCCTCAGCCTGGAAATCGATGTGTTCAGTCCATCAATCTCGTAGAATGTACAACATACAAGTATGCAAGCCTCAATCAATCCAACCCCTCTCACTCATGTATTTATCTAACTAAATTTGAAAAATACACAACGTTTTAGCTTCAATAACCCTACTAGGCAGACTGTTCCACTCATCAACTACCCTATTTCCAAACCAATACTTTCCTATATCCTTTCAAAAAACTTATCAAATTTGAATCCATTATTGCTGGTTCTTTGAACTTTAAAATGGTATAAAAATACGACAGGTTGTTAGGTAAGACAATATGCAACAGTTAGGTATCTTTTTTATAAAAACGTTTCGCCTACACAGTAGGCTTCTTCAGTCAAGTACAGAAAAGTTGATAGAAGCAGAAGATACTTTTGTAGGCGAAACGTTTCTAAATAAGTTTACCTAACTGTTGCATATGTGTCTTACCTAACAATTGCTGGTTCTTTCTTGAAGTGATATCCTCAAAACCTTGTTTATATCCTCTTTTTTAATACCCATCTTCCACTTATACACTTCGATCATGTCTCTCCTCATTCTTCGTCTCACAAGTGAATGTAGTTTAAGAGTCTTCATATATTGCTAAATCTTCAATGTTGATAAAATTTGTAGCACATGCGTATTTTACTTAATAAAATATAAATGTCTAATGTGTCTATTGTATACTATTGAAATTAAAATGGTATTTAAAATACCGACAGATGTTAGGTAAGACCCATATGCAACATATGCAACAGTTAGACAACTTTATTCCGAAACGTTTCGCCTACACAGTAGGCTTCTTCAGTCGAATACAAAAAAATAGGCAGGGAACAGTGAGATGGAAGACGAGTAATCGTCCCTCACCCTTGTAGTCGTAGGAATTGAGGTTTTCAGGCCCTCGGCCTGGAGAAGTTCAGTTCCATAGTCAGGAACTATCTGAAGATTTAAGCCCACAGTGCGGAGAATTAAATACTGTCGGAAGGGGAGGTGCAGGTAGACAACATACTTGACCCCTTCCGACAGTATTTAAGTCTCCGCCTGTCGCTTTATTTCAGATAGTTCCTGACTATGGAAAAGAACTTCTCCAGGCCGAGGGACTGACAACCCAAATTCTAGACTAAAGGGGGGTGGACTGTTACATCGTCTTTACATCTCTATGTTCCTGCCATTTTTGTATTCGACTGAAGAAAAACCTACTGTGTAGGCGAAACGTTTCGAAAAGTTGTTAATGTTGGTTGTGTCTTTCCTAACAATTTTCGGGATTGTATCCATTTGATGTTCACATATCAACTTAGGTATCTTTATTTTGAAAAGTTTGCCCACACGTGGTTCTTCAGTCGAGTACAGAAAAGTTGATAGAGCAGAAGAGAAGCAGAAGCAGACGAGACTTAAAGACGATAAGAACATAAGAACTAAGAAAGGAGGAACACTGCAGCAGGCCTGTTGGCCCATTTCTAGGCAGGTCCTTTAGAATTCATCCCCCTAACAAAACATTTGCCCAACCCAATTTTCAATGCCACCCAATGCCACCCTTAAAGTTTTGAGGGGGTCAGTCCCTCAGTCTGGAGAAGAGCATTGTTCCAAAGTTTGAAACAATGCTCTTCTCCAGACTGAGGGACTGACCACCTCAAAACTTTAAGGGTGATGGACTGATTACATCGTCTTCAAGTCTCTTCTGCTTCTATCAACTTTTCTGTACTCGACTGAAGAAGCCTACTGTGTAGGCGAAACGTTTCGAAATAAAGATACCTAACTGTTGCATATGTGTCTTACCTAACAATTGTATACTATGAATTGTAAACTGTTTAATATATCTGTGATGAATGGTTTTGAAAACCTACAGATCCCTCTGTAGCCATCCGTCTCACCACCTTAGTTCCACTACTACCACCCTTCTATCCACGCGACACTTCACCTGACTTCGCCCTATATACGCGTTTTCATTTTTTGTCTGTGTTGGGACTAAAAAAGTCATCGTGGGGAACGTTTTCTTTAAAAAATTCCCTAAATGTACAAAAGTGTCTTTTCCTAATATTGTCGGTACATTTAGTATTTCCTCATTTTAAACTAAGTCATTTTGGGAAAAAGGGATATAAATCCTCGTGGCATGGGGCATGTCCCGCCCCCTACCTATAAAGGCTACACTCTTACCCCCTCAGTTGAATTTTGAGTGATATTCTTTACTACCGCCGCCGTTATATACCCCCGGGTGTGACATTGTGTTCTATGCGAAAAATTCTTCTGCAGATGAGTAAAACTTCTGGTAACCAAAAAACCCCTCACACTGTCTTCTTCCGGTGAGTACAAACGCAGATGAGCGAAAATTTGGTAACCCGAAACCCTCACATGAATGCAGTTTTCTCCCCAAGGTAAATTTTCCCCTTTGTTGGGTAAATCATTAATGACGGGGGGTAAATATTTATGTACCTGATAATTAAAAAATTCAATTAAATTCTTTTTTGTAAAATGTGTTGAATAGTCAATGACAATTAAATTATCAAATTATTTTTTTGTTGGAAGTAAGGGGGTAAAGGGAGAAATAAAGCCGGGGTGGTAAATGAGGGGAAACGTTGAGAGTCGCTTTTGTAATGAATTTTTGACGATAATAGGAATGTCTAAAAATATAAAAAAAAGGGAAAAACACCGCAACATTAAATTTAAATGTTAATTAATTAATGTTAATGTTTTGTTTAAAAACTTTTAGTTTCGGTATATTTAAAGGAAAAAAATACATCACGGGAAAACCTTTATACCAATTTCTTCGGGAAATACACTTTATGTAATTTTTAAAAAAGAGTAAATATTTTCTAGATGGAAAACCCTTGGTAATAAATCCCGAAAAGTTGGTTTGGGAAGACACTAGCAAACACTATAAATATTTTTTAAAAAACGTTTTCTAAAAAATTGTTATAGTGTTTGCTTAGGGTCTTTTAAACCATTTTCTATGATTTTCATTTTATAATTTTGTTATGCATTCCCAAGACGCCGAACATTTTATGGAACATTTCATTGTTAAAAATTACATAAAATTCTTTAATAATACGTAGTATTCTTTAAAAAGAAATACAAAAAAAAAAGGGTGGAGGGTTGGATTTAACATAACAAATGAAAAAGGAGGAGCACTCGTACCTGTCCCCCCTACAGGCAGGTCCTTTAAAAATCCAACCCACTTCGCTCCCCCCTAACAATAAGCCTGAGGGTTTAGAAAGACACGAAAGAAAACCCCCTATAAAAAATTTTTTTAAAAAAACGTTTGGGTCCTGGGACCTTGATCACTTCAAACAACAGGGTAGAAAGACTTTTATTATATAGGCGGAGAGGCGTCACACCATCTCCGCCTTATATATAATAAACATTAAAAGGGTATAAAAACCGCATTTTGTTAGGTAAGACACATATGCAAAGTTTTGTTTTCTTTATTATAAAAGTTTGCCTACACAGTGGCTTTTTCAGTAAAGTACAGAAAAGTTGATAGAAGAGAAGAAACTTTTTCATAATAAAAAACTAACTTTTGCTTAGTGTCTTCCCTTTTTAAAAATAATGTCTTTCACCTCTGATGTTAAAAGGATCAAGGCCCAGGACCAAAAAACGTTTTTAATAAATATGATAGTTTTGTTTACGTGTCTTTCAAAACCAAACTTGTCGGTTTTATTACCAAGGTTTTTTTAACCAAATAAAGCCTGAAAAAATCAACAGGTGTAGTGTTGATATGTAGATGATTGAAAAGTAATTCCTATTTTTAAAACGGGACAAGGTTTCCGCAATTCCGCCAATAAGCCTACCTCAATTGTAGGAAATTTATTAGTCGTTATGCTGAAAATAAAAGAAGTCATAGATTCACAAGTGGCCGCTCCTGCCTTTTTTTTAAACTTTTTTCAGTAAACATACTCACGAAATCGAAATTGACACGTTGCAAACAAACCCACGATCTGGAGTTTTGAGACTTGTGAGAAAGGTTTTGAAAAAAGACAAGTTTAAGAATTGAGCACATGCGAAGATTGAAGATTCTTCAATAAAAATTCCCCTGGAAAAAAATGGTAAAAAATCCCACACAATGGAAATATAACAGAAATGAGTTAATTCAATAAAATAATTATACTGCATTTGTGTTTATATTTCCCAAAGATTCCCATAAGTGTCTCAATTTTTATTTGGACTCTCTGATCGGGGTTCTATCCCCCCCCCTGGTATGGTTTGTTTTTTTTTTTTCTAAGCTTTTGAACCCCTGATCCGATAAAGAATTTGTAATATTTATTTGGATTTAGTTTTGGAAGCGTGGAATAATTCCCAGTGGGTGATCGAGGGTTTAAAAAGGATTGGACAAAATATGAGTGGGGGGGGGGTGGTTTGTGGTGTCGTGGGTACGAGGTAAATTTTGGGTAGTTTTGGGCAGGGGGGGTTTTCATAAGGTTGCTTATATGGGCCAGAGGCCCTTTTTAAAGTGTTCCCCCTTATTATGTTCCTTTTTTTTTTTTATTTAGTTGTACAGAATGCAAAAAAATTTAGGGTTAGGAAGCGCAACCTTAAACCCAAAACAACAATTGATGAATGGTTTTTTAAAAAAAACCCACAATTGAAGAATGAGACACTTATGCAAATATGGGGAAACTTTATTGAAGAAAAAGTCTGCCCCAGTGTTTTTATCAAATGAAGCCCCTGTGTGGCGAAACGTTTTTTTTAAAAAAGTTCCAAATTTTTGCATAAGTGTCTCAGTTTTAAACGCAATGCTAATCTCCTTTTCCGTAATAACAAAAAATTATTGGGTTTATATCAAGAAGTGTAAGCAACACCAAACCGAGGTCACACTGCAGCTTTTTACAATTATAAGGCCTCCCAGATTATGCAGCTATTCTGGTCTCCATATTTTAAAAAGGACATAAAATTCGTTTGGAAAATTCAGCGTAGAAAGACTTTTAAAATTAATATGTAACATTTGAGACTTCCTTATGAAAAAATTTGAAAACCCTTTTAAAACACTATTGTTAGACGATGAATAAGGGGGGAAAATGATCGAAGTTAAAGTGAAGATGGGTATTAACAAAGGGGTAAAATAAGGTTTAAAAATTCCTCCCGAGAGAACCCGCAATAATAGATTTATTTACAACGATTGGCCCCACATGTTGGGAAACGTTCTCAGTAACGGACACATTACGTAATTTCCTATTGTTTTTTTCCAAAACTGTATTATAACCTCTGTATTATAATCTATTTGCCCTTTTACACACCCTTTGGGTTTCTGTCTTTGGGTTTTTGCTTATCAAAACCCCAACCCTTTTTGATTCTGTACAGCTAAATTTTACATTATTAACTGATAGGTGCATTGGAGACCTGAAGTTTTCCTGGAGAGGGTTTTGGGGTCAAAGCCCCCCGGGTCGGTCGAGACCAGCCCCAAGGGGGTCGGGGCTGATCCGGGGTTTTAGCTGCCGCAGCAAGCGAGTACGAACCCCCGACCCGGGTTGGGGCGTCCGTGCCTTCTTGAAGAAACCAGGAGTTATTGGTAATCTTCTTATTATGCTTGGAGGCGTTGAACGTCTTGGGCCCCCACACTTTTTGTGTTGTCTCTGTGTACTCGTGGGCCCCTTTCTTTCATGGGGAAGTTTGCATCTCCTGCCGAGGGCTTTCGTCTTTTTTCTTTTTATAGGGGGTGATTTTCGTGTGCGGTTTTTGGGATCAGCCCTCCAGGACCTTCCAAGTGTATATTATCATGCATCTCTCCCCGCCCTTTCCCGGGAATACAAGCAAGGACCTTCAACGTTTCCCTTACGCACTTAGGGGATGTCGCCGCTTTTAAGGGGGCCTTAGTGTACAACAGATTCCAGCCTAGAGAGAACAAGGATTTGAAGGAATTTCATGGTTGGTGTCCCCGTTTTGAAGGTTTCATTATCCCTCCCACTTTTTCCCAGTAATGCGGTGATACATTGGTGTCTTGAAAACGAGATCCTCTTATATTATCACTCCCAGGTCCCTTTAGTTTCTTTTTTCTCTGTTATTTGGTTAGAATTTTTTGTAATCCTAAAAAATTTTTTTAAATTTTCCCCAAGTTTTCCATATTGAGTAGATGAAATTTTTCCCGTTGAACTTCTATTTTTTTGTTTGGCTTTTTTTTTAATATTTGGGTTTATGTCCGCTTGGGTCTTGCTGGTTTGAAAATTCCGTGCTTCAGAACTTTGCATTTGTTACATGAACGCATCTGCCACTTTTCTACCCGAATTGATTTTTGAGTCCTCCCATCCACCTTTTTCGTGTCATCGCGAATTTGCATATCACTAGAATTCCCTCGTCAAAGGCAGATGTTACATGTAGCATTTTATTCATTTTTTATTTATTAAATATAGCAGCTAAAATAACCCCTCCTATTCCTCGGATCAAGATTCTTTTATCGTCTATGATAACCTCCACAGGGACCTTGATTCCCTCACCCCTTCTCTATATGGCAAGCTCCTACAACTTGGAGCACACTAGGATGCAATGTATATTATACGATAATTAAGTTAGCAACCAACATTATCATTCGTGTAGTAATTGTTCTCGTGATGTAAAGCACCACTCCGTGCTAGAAGGCAATATAGCTTAATTTTTTTTTTTTTTTGTAAATTAGGCTTTATCTTGTATGTTATATATAGCTTTAAAGACATGGTAATATTTCGAGGAAGACCACTTCATGGATATTAAGAATAAACTATATAGCTTAACAGACATGAGGTGATAGAAGCGGCCAGCTAATATAACTTAAAATATGATAAAAAAAAGTATGAATGAAATGAAGCTGGATGTCCTAGTTGTAGTGAAACAAAGTTGAAGGTGTTTATTTCCATAAGACTTGTGAATGATTTTTCTGATTCCCCTCGAGTCATCATGCTAATTTTACTGCAAAACGCAAAAATTTCCTTCACTCTGCACTTTTCCCAGCTCATGCATTGGGACATTGGACGGACGGGACGTAATTCACGATAGGGTGCTTTTCACACCCCCAAAGGGCTGAGGGAGATTACCTCATCTTTCTATAGATTTCTACTGTTTTCCCTTATGTCATTGTTTGTTTGAAAAGCGACTGGATGTTGCACTGTTATTTTTAATTTGAGCCTTGTACTGTCTGATAAAAACTAAAAACCCCGGGCGAAATATTAGTCAAAAAGTGACTAGAATGCACGGGGTTTTCTTAAAATTCGTCAGTATTGTATCCCATTTATAATGTAATGATTTAGCAAAAAAGCAAAATTTTGACAAATACAGCATTTGGTTTGTTTCATAGTACTTGCCATGATGAATCCCGTGCTAAGTGACCCCTACTTCCTTTTTTTCCTCAAGCTACGATATCATTCAAAGTCAATAAAAAAAAGAACCGAAACTTTTAAAAAAGGAGAATAATTTTTTAAACACCTCCCAGGGGAAAGAAGGGGCTTAGACGTGCTGAAAAGTGGTGGATCACATGTGTAGGTTTAAAAAACATTAAATAGAGGTCGCCCCCTTTCCCTCACTATTTTTTTCCCTACTCATGTGTCCACCTCTTAGTACATCTAAATCCCCCTTTTGTTCTTTCGAGTTGAAATAGGAAAGTATAAAAGTAGCGTATTTTGGGTTCGAGTACCATACCTTTAAAAGGGGAACATTTTTTAATTTTCTACGAAAATTTTAGTCCTGATTTTTTTTTTGAATGGGAATGAGAGTTGTAAATAAATAAAATTTGGAAAAGGATACAGTGGTAAATGCTTCTGCAAGTGTGGGTCTGAGACGAAATGGGACACGAGAGTTGTTAGGTAAGACACATATGCAACTGTTAGACAACTTTATTCCGAAACGTTTCGCCTACACAGTAGGCTTCTTCAGTCGAATACAGAAAATAGGCAGGAACAGTAGAGATGTGAAGACGATGTAATCAGTCCATCACCCTTGTAGTCGTAGAATTTGAGGTTGTCAGTCCCTCGGCCTGGAGAAGTTCAGTTCCATAGTCAGGAACTATCTGAAGATCAAGCGACAGTGCGGAGACTTAAATACTGTCGGAAGGAGAGGTGCAGAGTAGTAGTAGTAGTATGTGAGAATGTAACCACTGAAAGGTCATGTCCCTCTCAGATCCAACACTTCTCACTTGAAAAGCTTGTCCAACGTGTTTTCTGTACCAAGATGCCATGTGTTGCAGTGTCTGACAAGATGAACATCAAAATGGTATACAATACCGACAGGTTGTTAGGTAAGACACATATGCAACAGTTAGACAACTTTATTCCGAAACGTTTCGCCTATACAGTAGGCTTCTTCAGTCGAGATGAATGGTTTGAATGAATGGTTTGAAAAACCGACAAGTTGAAGATTGAGACACTTATGCAGCATATGGGAATCTTTATTCAGGAAACGTTTCTTCAGTCGAATACAGAAAATAGGCAGGAACAGGATATAGGAAAGTACTGGTTTGGTAATAGAGTTGTGGATGAGTGGAACAAACTCCCAAGTACCGTTATAGAGGCCAGAACGTTGTGTAGCTTTAAAAATAGGTTGGATAAATATATGAGTAGATGTGGGTGGGTGTGAGTTAGACCTGATAGCTTGTGCTACCAGGTCGGTTGCCGTGTTCCTCCCTTAAGTCAATGTGACCTGACCTGACTAGGTTGGGTGAACCATACCCCCGGCCGGGATTGAACCCGCGGTCATAGAGTCTCAAAACTCCAGCCCGTCGCGCTAGTGGCTAGCGCGACGGGCTGGAGTTTTGAGACTCTATGACCGCGGGTTCAATCCCGGCCGGGGGTATGGTTTATTTGCAATCGTGTCATTACGATTTCTTAAGTTAGGTTGGGTGCATTGGCTTAAGCCGGTAGGAGACTTGGACCTGCCTCGCATGGGCCAGTAGGCCTTCTGCAGTGTTCCTTCGTTCTTATGTTCTTATGTTCTTAACAGTACCTGCAACAGGAACTGCACCTCTCCTTCCGACAGTATTTAAGTCTCTGCACTGTCGCTTGATCTTCAGATAGTTCCAAATATGGAAACCCTGAACTTCTCCAGGCCGAGGATGACAACCTCAAATTCTACGACTACAAGGGTGATGGACTGATTACATCGTCTTCACATCTCTACTGTTCCTGCCTATTTCTGTATTCGACTGAAGAAGCCTATGTGTAGGGAAAACGTTCGGAATAAAGTTGTCCAACTGTTGAAATATGTGTCTTACCTAACAACCTGTCGGTATTGTATACCATTTTGATGTTCATCATGGGACACGAGAGGTGCAATGAAGGAATTAGACATGTTTATAACACCTGGGTATCATTTTAGTATCGGTGTTATCTGAAGATTTTGGGAAAAGTGGACAGTATAGAGGACGGTTAACCAGCCATCAGCATAGATTGTATTTACCACCTTAATTTTTGATGAATTGATAGACGTTTATATAGAAGTCAGGTGATATAGAATTCAGATGCAATCAGGTGGGAGTGAAGCACTATTTTTAGGGTCCAATGTCTGTGAGTTGGGCCAGAGGCTGGCAAACAGAAGATATCCTCTGCGCTAAGATGCAGTAGCATTGCTATTACAGATAAGTACCACAGTGTTAAAATGTATAAATACCGACAAGCTGATGAACAAGACGATGTACGAACCTGAAAGACGCTTCCAGCGATCAACGTCCATGATGGCAGAATAATTTTTTATTCTGGATAATTTTGGATGGCGAGAAAAATTAGCTGCATCGCCAGTTTAATTCTGTCTCACCTCCCCTCAGAACTGCGAGGGGGATCAGAAAAAGCTGCTGTCAGGGGCATATTGGACGCACAGTTACACATGATTTAACATAAATTCTGTCTAATCTGACCTAATAATCTTCTTATCACATACATTGGGCTGGTAACACAAACTGACATACGACACACCATCCTTCAATTGCGTTCACGCAAAAACTCGCTCATTGCAGGGGGAAAAGTTCCCTTTCCCATCTTGGGGCAATTCCATTCCCTCCCAGAAAGGGTTAAGGTTAGCAAAAGCTCTAAGAAAAAATACTTAATTCCCCTAATAAAATTATTTCGACCCTCATATCTCTTTTGCTGGCGCAGACAGATGAGAGACTCAGGACAATTCTACCAAGCTCCAAAAACGTAAAATGCGACATCCACCATTTTCACAAACTGGGGTGACTCCCCAAGCAAGAGCGTCAACAACCACCTTCTAAACCCACATAACCTGGTAACTCTAAAAAAAAGAACACTACGTCGAACTCATACCTTCGAAGAAAGCTCGCAAAACATCTCTTTGCCAAACCCACGTAGCCCATTAACGCTGAGTCCCTTCATTGGAGACCTAGTAAAAGGGGGTTTCCCTTAAATAGTCTCGACCCTTTGCCTGTCTTTGTAACAATTATTTGTCGGGTGATCACAAGGCCCCTTTTGCTAAAGTTTTAACCCCCATATTTACAGAACTTGTGGTTTCTTTTGGGGTTAATACAAACCCGAACCGACACTGGTGCTAGTTTCCGGGGTACTCGATCCTCACCCCAGCATTTCACCACCCTTTTGGATTTTCAATTCGTTTGAAAATTTTCCCGGAGTTCAATGAGCCTCTTCGCAAAATGATTTCCCAGGCCCCTCCCCACTTACCCACACCCCTTCATTAATGTTTTCCAGTTCGTCACCCCCGTTTTTTGTAGCCCCCGAACTGGGGTCTTGAATCCC
>NW_026468128.1:22500-56401 GCF_026875155.1 Cherax quadricarinatus | reverse complement strand
TTTGGGGCAGATAAAAGCACAAATACATGAGCTCAAAAAGAATCCAGGTTAGCTGTCTATGTAATATCAACAAAAACATTTGGACAATAAATTCATTGGGGAATGTCAAGTAAGTTAAAGCAAACCTCATTATCTCCCGCCCCATGGATCAAAAAAAGATTCTGAAACCACTCCACTAGTTTTGTATAAAATTAAAAAAATGACCGATTTTCATAACCCCCTTTGGGTTGGAGACGTGTTAGAAATTTCGCAAAACCCCATATGCCTACCGGCTGATTTTTCCCAAAGCTTTTTTAAAGAGTGGGACTCAAGAAATAGAAGAGATTATATCGATTTTTGGGGGCCTAAAAAATCCAATATCCCAAGCCCTTGAAAATTACGTTTCAAATCATATTATTTGGTGCAACATCCTCTCCATTCTTATTTAGAAAGTATTAAAATTAACATTTGAAGAAATTGAAGTCCCTTCAAAAAAATTTTTAAGAAAGTTTCTTGGGACAATCTTAAAGGGAAAAAGTGAATAAGGGATGATTTAAAATCCTTTATACAAAAGCTAAAAAGGAGATAAAGAAGAAAATGCCTTAAGGTTTGGGGAATCAAATTCAAAGAAATTTAAAGGGAACTTATCAAAGAAATTTTCCCTGAAAAAAAATTCCCTGAGCAAAAAAATGCTGGGATTTTAATTGGGGAAAACACGGGAAAGTACTTTGATCTCAAAAAAATAAACAATAAATCATGCAGTACACTCATAAAAGTATTTACTGTCAGAGGTATCACAAAAGTTTTTTTCCTCTGGACTGTCCACCAATTACCCTAAAAAAGGGAAAATGCTTATGCAAAAAGCATGGAAACTCAAAAATTTGGGTGGATGAAAAACTTGCCTCTAGAATGAGTCAAGCATGGGGTGAATATCCCAAAGGAGTTTAAACAACTTTATAATTAAATTTCCCAACAAAAGGTCAAAAGGGGAAAAATACACTTTTGGTTTTTTTGATGCGTCAAAAAGAGGTTAGGCGCTGTAGCTTACATGATAATGCTGAAAGGGGAAGACACTAATTTCTTCAAAAGGGCCGGGTGCACCCTTGAAGGTCAAACAGTACCCCAATTGGAATGACCACTTATGTAGGTACAAAATTATGCTATCCAACAAAGTACTTTTATCATCTCACTAGAGAAAAAGTGATTGGAGTGAAATAGGCAGTTTCCGTGGGTTTAAAAAATAATAAAGTAAAATTGGTTATGTACAGAAAGAGTAGCAGAAAAAAAAGAGATGAAAAAGGGTTATCTCTTTCTCCAGTTTTACCCCGGCCCCTACATTTGTCAGTGGTGCCCCCCTTCAAGAAATTTTGGAAATAAATTATGGTCCACGGACCCAAAAGGCCTTAAGAAAATAAATGGCCTCGCAAAAGCTCACTTATCCAGAAAAAAACAGCTGCTTAACACAGAAAATAATTGTGTAAAAACTGCAGACACAACAAATATCATGATGGATCTAAATACCCCTCTTTGGGTAAATTTAAAAAGTTTCAGCTCTGTCTTTTAATTCATTAAAGGGAAAAAAACCTGATTATGAATTCTTTGAACCCATTAAATACGGGTGAAATAATACAGAAAGAGTTTTTCTACAGAATAAAATTTCTGGAAACACAAGTAATCCCAAAGGGAAAAATTCATGATTAATTCTTTAGGACTTTATCTTTTTTATAAATTATCCAGAAGGGTTTCCCAAAAAAGGGCATGTCCCAGACTGATTTTCAATAATGCAAAACGAACTTTTTTTGGGGGGGCTGCTTTTTAAAAAGCAAAGATTAGGGAGGACACAAAAATATGTTTAGGCTTGCCGAAACACTAACAATGCTCTGATACTGTCACGTCAAGATCTACAGCCATCCTATTGAACTAGGTCATCTGCTAAAACCTGTCTTCCCCTACTTGCGCAAACTCTAACCATTCGCCGTCTATTGAATCCTCCCTACTATACAACTTTCCCTTGTAATGAAATCTTAGTCCTGGCTTCAGTCTCTGTAGAGCCTTCCTTTCTCCCACTACATTGTAAAATGCCCAAACTTCAGAACACCCCGTGACTTAACCTATATTTCCATCAATTTTTTCTTTTTTCTTTTTTCTTCTTCTCCCTCCTTCTCCATTCCTGTTTCCTTTTTCCCTCCTCTGGGTTGTCTTTTCTATCTTCTGACCTCGTGTTTCTCGTCTCTTTCATTATTTTTTTCACCACTTCCCCTTCCCCCCCCTCTGAGCACTTTGCTCTCCTCGTGGGCACCTACTCCATTGGCAGAGTGCTCTCGCCCTTTTCCTTTTGTATTTGACTGCCCCCTCCTCCTTATTCCTCCACTACTACCACTACCAGCACTACTACTACTACTACTGATACTACTCACTACTGACTACTACTATTACTACTAACTACTTACTACGTACTACTACTTTACTACCACTCACACACTACTACTACTACTACTTACTACCACCACCACCACTAGCCTCTTGCTGCCATCCTGCTGCCACTTCAGGTTATAATTCCATGCACACCCGTACAGAGGCTGAGCATCGTCACCATGCCCATGCCCCTTCTAGGGCAGGGTAGGTGCCTGAGCCACAGCTTTCAGCTCACAAAACTGGTCCACTTTTCCTTAGCCCCCTTGGGGGCGGGGATGAGCAGACAGAGAGAGGCCTAGCTTCTCCCTACGACCCCTTGAGGGCAGGAATGTGGCTAGCCTTGAGGAACAGTTGGTCTCTAGAGATTAGAGGGGTAACGATCACACCCAGTGCCAGCAGGCCCTTCTAGGGTGCAGAGAGTGTGTGCCTGAACCCTAGGCTGTAGCTGCTAACATAGATGAGGGGGTACTATGTGCGTCCTCCTCCCTGGAAGACTTAGGTCCTCAGGGACACATCCCGTAGACAGGGAGCCAGTTGCCGGGCCACCACTTGGCAAAGGCGCCGGGCCAGGAGAAATACCGGCGACTCTTTAACAACAATAACTTTCAGGTAGTGTGACTTTGTAAATCGTCAAGTCAGAGCCGAATCGGTCGTCGTAAGCTCCATTCTCTCTTCAATGTGCTGTATTTTTAATCGTTCCATCACGGTATTGGTGCCTTTTTTATTGTTATATATATATATATACTTATATATTTATATAGTATATATTATATATAAATATATGCAATAAGATCACAGTAAACAGTGATTTTAGAATTATGCATAACAACCACTCTGAAAGATAGAGAGGAAATTCCGAAGCGCTCTCGTGACTAATTCACATTATTCTAAGGAACTATGAAGTAAAGCATCCAAGGAAGGCTATATAAGGGGTATCTGGCCGTCACCTCAATTATCAGATCTACACAACGTTTAAACACCTGACACGCGCGACCCAACTGGATAGGTCCTGGCAGAAACTCACCTCCACAAAACTATTCAATCTACCCAAGAAATAAGCAAATTTAAAGATTATTTGTCCATTGTATTATTAAACTCTCTTCCCCCAAAATTCTATTACATGTGTTATAATGGGATCTAATTTTATAAAAACCAAAGGAATTTCATATTATTGTCAAAACTGCTTTTATGAAATCGACAAGATTCCAAATTATATTCCCTGTAACACCATGAGGATCTTGCCTTGATACTGACTTATCTCAAACTTTTTTGATAAAACAATTGGATGATTAAAAATCTCTTACATGAAATAAATAGAGCATTGGAAATCTTGCGCAGTCTAATGCTATATTTATGTATGATTTATAAATCATAGTTCGATATTTTTTATAACAGTTGACGCGTAAATAAGACTGTATCGAGCAAAATTTTGACAATGGTAATCTTTATAGACACATCCAGTCGAGCATTTTTGTGGGGAATTCGTTAATCAAAGGTTTTCGTTATTACTGGTATCAAGATATTTGAATACAACTTTAATATAAAAGTCTTTAAGAAGAGAAGGCACATCAAACAAGTTTTCTCATGTAAAGATGAACCAACATATTTTTAGTTGAATACTAGGCTGGTTGTATCCCCTTTTTGGAATTGCGTAAAAAGTATTTCTAGCAACTGTTAAAAGATTTATCAATTACATTCTTGGTATTTTAAATCATTACCCATATTTCATAAATTTTGATATTTCCTCATCTATGAACTCAGGACTACATATGTTCTGTTCAAGCTCTCAAAACATTGATGAGAAAGGCAGACCAGTTCAGCGATATGTTGATGATATTTGTGTCTTAGTGCCCAAAAATGTAGATATACAACCATTTTCCGGAAATTAAATAGCTTAGGCCCCATTCAATAAATCTTTACTGCTTGATTTGAACAGAAAATAACTACATTGCCTTCTCTAGATGTTTAATTAATTATTAAGGGAGGTAATAATAATTTACAAATTAATAAATCTTTACAACAGAAAACAAACTAATAAACGTTCCTATAGGTCCACAATTATCACAGCATACAAGTATTGAGTCAAAACTGTCATGTTATTCTCATCAATGTATTCTGATTGAGCTTTACGAATTTGTAGTCCTGAGATTCCATAGATGATGAAATATCCAAAATATTTATGAAATAGGTAAGTGATTTAAAATGACCTCTAAGAAATGTGTAATTGATAAATCTTTAAATTGTCTAGAGAATACGTGTTTTTACAATCCAAAAAGTGGATAACTCAACCTTATTCAACTAAAAATATGTTGGTTCCTCCCTACATGAAAACTTGAGAGTGATATGCTTCATCGTTCTCTTTAAGACTATTTATATAAAAGTTGGTATTCAAGAAAATTTGATACATTAAAAAAACTTTTTGAAGAGGATAAAGAAATTCCACTTCTCCCACCAAAATGCAAGATGTGATTGTCTAAAAGATTCTCCTAGTAAAATTTGCGATAAAAGTTTAAACGGTCAAACGCGGTAAAAATCTTCGAACTAAGATTAGAAACAACAAAAATATAGTCATTAGAACTTGAGACAAGATCTCCAATGACTTCTATTTAGTTCTAAAGAGAAGTAAAGAGATTTTTAACCATGACCAATTGATTTTCTAAAAGGTTGAGAAAGTAGTATCAAGAGCCAATGGTCCATGTGTCGACAGTGAATATATATTGGAATCGTCTGTGTTATCATAAAAAGAGCGAGTTTTGGGACAAAACTAGAATTTTCGCATTGGTTTATATAATTCTAGTGATCCATCTATAATTACAATATCGTAATTTCTGGGAAGAATTTAATAATACACTGTGACAAATAATCTTTAAAATTTCTTATTTCTTGGGGTAGAATAGTTGGTTGGGGTGAGTTGCTGCCAATGACCTATCCAAAGTTGGGTCCGGCGTGCGTCAGGTATTTTAACCGATGTAGGGATCTGATAGTGAGGTGCTGCCAGACCCTTATATAATAGCTCCTTGGACTAGCTTATACTTTCATAGTTCCTTGATAATGTGAGTAAGCACGAATGCGCTTATGATTCTCTCTATTATTTCAGAGTGGTTTTTTGCATATCAAATAATATATATATATATATTTATATATATATAAAATATATATATATATATATATATATATTTATATATATATACAATATATAATAACTATAAAGATATATAAATATAAAGTATATATATTATATATATATAATATCAAAAATATATATATATATATAATATATATATATATATTTACATGTATATAAATCTAAGTTAACAAAATTTAAAGTGAGAACTTTTGTATTCATCCTTTTGAGCACCGTCCGGCCTCGGTGGGATACGGCTGTACTTGAAAGAAAATAATATATATTTAAAGTAGTTTTTATAGGATAATGTATTAGCATATGAAAGGTTGAATGGGTAAACCTTTAAGATGTGCAGAAGTTTATATAGGAGCAAACTTGATAAATCACAACATTATTAGGTTAGTATACGTTAGAGCATAAGATGTAGTTATGGCAAACAACGAAAATGGAATAACGATGATATAAGAGAAGATTGAAAATCTTTATAAACAAAGGTGAGGAGGAATGTCAGAGGTGAAATATAAGCAACTATTGGAGGAAAGTAGTGCTAGTGAGAGTATAGACATTGGGGGTGAAGCATATCGTGGGATAGTTTGTAAATCAGATGAATATGTGGGGCAGAAGTTTGAGTGGGCTAAAGGAGGGGGGGTGGCAGAGGAGGGAAAAGAGAGTGACGTTGGTGGAAGGCGAGGTAATAAGGAATGATTGAGGAGAGATAAAAAAAGCTTGCATAGAGAGGTTTTTACAAAGCAGAAGAGTTTTAATGTTCCATTGTCGGAAATAAAGAGAATCACGGTTACTATGGAAACCAAGGAGAAAAAGTGTTATGTGCTCAGATTCATATCAACACACAAGACAGAAAAAAAGACCAAATAAGTTCATCTTATGTTTAAAGGCAAAAAAAATATATACATAAATGAGTCTCACAAGACAAACAACACAGAACCGTCCTGTACAGAGTGAGAAATACTGAAACGTGAGAATAATGAAAAAAATTCAGCCAGTAGACTTGTACGTGATGGACAAATTATCTAGTAAGAAAAATCAAATGTAAGTCCGTGTGTACTACATTACAAACTGAAAATGACAGCAAACCTTCCTTCATGATGCAACCATTACAGAGTCTGACTGATATTAGTGACCAAAATCATTGTACTGGATGTAGTGTATGTTATTACATACCTGAGTTTAGCCAGGAAAGTACCGTGCGTCAACGCCCCCCTCGGCCCGATCTGTACCATGGCCACCTGGTGGATCAGAGCTCCTGATCACCCAGCGTTATCTGGTCAGGCTGCACGCAAACCACGTACGACCAATAGCCAGCTGCTGGTCAGGAACGCTACTTTAGGTGCTTGTCCCCAGTCTGCCAGCTTTGAAGACTCGTGCCAGGTAGTCCTGTCTGTAATCCCCTCTCTTATGTGATGCTGGGAGGGCAAGTTTGTAACAGTCCTCGTCCCCTTACACTTATTGTATGGTCCTTCTTAACGTGCTAGTGAACCACCCATTTCTTTCATTGGGGTGATGTTACAGAATTGCGCCTGCCGATCTTTGCTTTCGTTGTGATGATTTTATCGTGTGCAAGTTCGGTACTAGTCCCTCTAGGATTTTCCAGTTGTTAGTATATTCTTGTATCCTTCCTCCCTGGCGATACACAGGGAATACAGTGTCAGAACCCTCAAGCGGTCCCATAATTTGAAGTGTGTTTTTAACTCCGTTACGGGGATTATTATGACATTATTTCTAAAAAACTCCCTGTACAATTCACCGCTTGCCCGGATAGTATTTAAACATACCGCTCATTATCCCTAGGATGTTCCCCACACAGTTGTCCTTGTGCTGAACCCAATTTGGTTATCTTCCCAGATTTTTTTCCCTTTCACAATTATTACTTGTACAATAACGATTCTCTTTAATAATCAACAAGTATTACAATCTTTATTATCCTACTTAAGCACTGTTATAATTCTTATATAATCGTTAAATAACTTTCTTCTTTGCCTCCCTTAGTGATGAGCAAGTAATACAAATAACACAACTAGTCTATGTTCCTCAGCTACACTACATGTGGCAATTTTCCTTTGAACCAATCCTTATCCACTAACTATATCAACTACCTCTCCCATAATATTTCTTTATTGACTATAAATGCCTTCAAACTTTAATTTTATAAGGCAAATCTTACTCTCGAGCATTAATTTTCTATATCATAGTGTCAATCTATTTACAGTTGGTTTTACCACTACTCTAATTTAATCTCTTTGTTTAACGTTTCTTCCTCCTGAATATTCTCTAAATACCAATACATAAGTACGGTCCTTTATTTCAGTAATCTGCAATATCTACACTAGTTCTAGACAACAATTAAAGAGTAACTATTCTCAAGGAGATTTAATATTTTTTTCCCTCCTGTTTCCTTCTATAGCTCCCCATTTATATTAATACTCTTGGATGCCATACGACACCTCAATGTGCTACTGGATTTGTTTATTCTAAATACATTCATTTATTAATTATAATCACCTAGCTCTAATTATATTCTAGCTGTAATATCACGCGTATTTCATAAAGGCTTTCACATGTTGTTAACACAATAAGTAAGGTGCTATAGATGCTTCAGTTATATAACTTGAATTATCCTGTACTGTTAAATAGATCCCATTTTTTGTTAAATTTTTAACAAGTTAGGGTTAAAGTAATTATAACTAAGTCGTATTTTGTAGATTCTAATAAAACTCTGTGAATGTATTAGACCTCATAAAAAACAAGTCTTTGATAAAACATACTCTCATCCTATGATTACAGGCATAATATCCTGATGAAAACTTATTTATAAAAGATGAATTAACACGAATCAACCACTAACTATTAAACTACACACAGCAGACCAAGCAAAGACATTACTCCGTGCAAACAATAACATAACGCGATCTTTCATAACTGACAATGATCAGATCTTAGCAAACAAGTATGAGACCTCTCACAGCATTAGACCAATGTCCCTACATTCATCCAAAATATCAAGTCATATTCACAC
Organism: Cherax quadricarinatus; assembly: GCF_026875155.1. NCBI lineage: Eukaryota > Metazoa > Arthropoda > Malacostraca > Decapoda > Parastacidae > Cherax > Cherax quadricarinatus. The sequence goes on along the minus strand of NW_026468128.1, from coordinate 47,849 downwards.
TCACAGAAACCCTTTGCATAAGCCCACGATATTACAGATAGTCAAATAGCCATTCCTGGCTACATGGGCCCTACACAACGTAGAACAGACTCAGCAAGTGGGTGAGGCACCAGCTATGTACTACTCAAACAACTCTGTAATGTATCAATATATTTTGCACAATGGGAGCGAACATGGCGCATATATCAAAATTTGAAATCCAAAAGACCTCTGCAAAAAAAGAAAACCCCTCACACGTATATCAAACATCTACAGAGTACCCACAGTCAAAACATTTACCACTTATAGTGAAAAACATAGAAAACATGAATACTGATGCACGACGTGAAATAAAGATCCACCGGTCTACTACTTCTAACATGAGAAATTCAACAAATAAACAAACTAACAACTCACCATGACCCGCACAAGTTAACGAAATCCCAAACACAATGAGATAACTGCGCCTGCTGCTTACCAACAATATCTAAACCTACAAGAGATCTCACCGATACAAGGCAGCTGCCTTAAATGACCACATCTGGACAAACCTCATATCCCCTTAAAAATCAGGCATAGTCAAAACCAGACCACACTACAGACCACTACCCGAAGACCCAACCCTTTCACATAACTAAATGCTGGCAAACTGCCACAAACATCTCTAAAGTAAACCTATCAGTAAACAATAACGTATACAGAATGCAGATTAACAACTTGTATAGCACTATGAATAAGTCATTGATTGGCAAAATGCGCTCGAAACATATACAATACGAATGAACTATGTAATAAATAATTTTCTACAAAAAAAAAGCCCCAAAGCCTCTATAAACAAACAGTTTGCCCCCCAGAACAACAAAACAGATCACAGCAAATGAGACTGAATATGTCCCTGCCCAGCACCAAGCAATCCCTCAAATCCATTAACACTAAGCACAAATATGAAAAAAATTAATAGAAATGGGTCAAATAGCTCGCGAAAAAAAAAACAGTCTAGAACGGTATACTCGTCAGCACTTTACCAGCCTAGATAAGAAATCTAAAAAATTGTATTAATTGAAAATAGATTACGATTAACAGTCAAAAGGGTGAATATGAAAAAAAACCCTGAAAAGTCTATCTGAAAATCTTTGTAAAGTAAAAAGTAATCCGAAAACAAAACAAACTAACAAAATCAGATGAACTCCTACTACACAGTCCTACTGAAACAGCAAAACACTCAATGTTTTCTTCTCCACCATAGAAAAAATCATAGCAAACAAAAATAGCCTAAGTGTAAACACGCCGTACCAGTCAAGATCTACCACATACGGTATCAACGCTAACCGCAAATACGCTATTCCTTCTCCCAAGCTCCAACCAACCCCAAAGAGTTACGATCGCTCATCATAAGCGTGACCCTATAAAGAAACTAAGGCAGAGAGACATAACACAACTTGCCTGCTTTAATGTACAAAAAAGCTCTCAAAGTATTGGTCACCAATTAGATGCAACACTCGTTTAAAAATACAAATCCATTGAATCCTAATACCTTCCTAACAATCCTCATAAATCTACAGTCGAGTGGTCACTCCGATCCACAAAGGAAGTGATCAAACTGACTTGAATAACTATAGGACCAAGAAGGCAAACTTACCACTGCTCTCGCTAAAAATCTTTGCAAAAACTTAATTCATATACTGATCTATCCTACCGTTCGTCCCCCTCACACAACATATTAAACCCTTGTCAGTTTTGATTACATGAATAAAAAAAAGCACTAAATGATGCTATCATATACCCACGCGTAGATATGTAAACTAATGTATCTGCACTCGAAAAGAAAGAAGTCCGGATGGGTCATTTTCGATTATTTACGTAAATCTTATCGTGATATCAGTCGACCATCAACTGTCTGTACGTCGCAGCATTAACGCACCTATTTGTATCACGAGGTCACGTCCCTCATCTTGACCTAATAAGTAATACCTTAGTCTAAACGAACTCCTAATATACCATGCGAGTACTATGCCGAAATGATGCATAAACTCTTCTCCTCCACCCAACCAATCGACAGTAGGATTACCCATTACGGAAGCGTCCTATGGACCCATTCCTTCTTTTTTTTGTTTTTTTTTTGTCTTTTTTCCAGTTATTTTTTTTTTTATTTGGAGGGGGGTTTAATCTTTGGGGGGTGGGGAGGATTATTCTTTTTTTTTAATTCTCTTTCTCATCTACATCAAGATGAATCCTAACCGAAGTGAGCATCATCAGCTACTCAAGTACACCCATCTATTATTTGCAAGATGACACTCGACACTATGTCCTTTTCTCCCATCCCATAACACGTCAATACTAGCACTAACACAGTCAAAGTCTGAATTGGCAGTAAAATATCTGCCTTTATGATTGACATATAAACTTTACCCAGACTACTGATAAAATCATATTTGCATTCAGGTTTGGAAACTAAATTCTGACTCAAATAGATAAACCCATTAACATAAGCAGTAACCAGATCAATCAGTCACAAGACCTTTCATCAGATGGAAATACTCCCTAGGTATCCAGCCTTGACAGTTAGCCTTAAGTTTCTTGGAGCGAGACCACATACAATCGATAATGCATCCCATAGAATCCTCCAAGGACTCGTAGGTGCCATACTATCCGAAGATAAGTACTAACGGTCTTCCACAATCAGGCTCTTTGCCTGTCACGGGTACATTACACTCACATAACCTTTATCTAGTTACCAGATAGTAGATTTTTTGCATTTGTGGGATTCAACAAGCAGATTATCCAAGAATTCACCTAAAACGCCACCAAATAACCCAGAAAATGGGCAACAGTAAGAATGACAACAAATCCGATCTCCCACTCCAGCAACTCCACCAAATGTCATAAGGTCTGAATCTAGCTTACCCATTGTACAAGAACATCCATCTTATTTATGTGCTACTACATACTAACATGAACATAATACACGCAAATATAGATACCCATCCCCTCACACTATTTCCTTCGACACTTAAAAGCTAGGACCCAAAGACCAACAAACTCAATCGACCGACAGATCTTCGGTTGTTATCATATAGCCTTCGTGTCTCATATACATACACTGAAAAATACTCAAATGCACATAAAGGTGTCTCCAAAATATTGGAAGTATTTCATTACCATAAATAATCAAAGATAACACAATCCTGAATTCAATATTAAGTATTTCTCTTTTAGCTCTTTAAGAAACGCCACTTAATTCATCCCTAGACTAAAAGTTAACATACTACTCAAGTACACATCACTTACTCACGCTATGTAGATCTTCCCAACATCCTAAACCTGAAACAATCACATTGAAGCCATTTTCTTAACCATTGTGTGATCATGACAACTAAACTGGGAAAAATACATGCATTGTTTTTCATCTCAAAAGCAATATAGAGAAATTATAAATGAATATATATTTTTGTCTTATACAAATTTGTATTGCACATTATAATTATAATCTACTGTTCATCTATTCTATGAAATAATTAGTACTGTCCCCTACAATACAACTCATAATAATAATCCCTTAGCGTTACTTAGCGTAGTCGCCTGCGTAAGCTAAATAATAAGAATTAAGTGCGGATTTGTGGCCTATTCCATAATGCGCCTTAGGTCTATAATAGTCCTCTCTCTTCATTGCAAACACAACATATTCGTCAATACTAAAATCATCAAAGTAGTGTTTGCAAAGACAATATAAAATAAATAAATATACAAATAAATCAAAAATAATATATAGATGGTGTTGGTAGGTAACATGCAGAGTTAAACGAGAGAGGTGAAGAGAGAGGGGTGTGGGAGCTCAAAATGCATGAGACAGAAGGATAAGAGATGGGGTTGAGTGTAGCTTGTCATTGTCGGCTCGAATAAGTAAAACTTGTGATATTTGGCTATAAATTATCCACGCAGTTTCTTGCTAAAGAGGCAATTGTAAAATTTGTACGTATGCAATATATTTTTGGGAAAAAAAAGTATTTCTATGAATCTTACAAGAATACTAAATGCATTTCATTTGTGATGTATTAGTGTATTAAAGTATTATTGTAAACGTAAGAATAAAAGTATAATTTAGTTTATATAGAAGGTCGGTAGGGTTTAAAACATGTGCTTGATCTATATAAGGCTTAGGAAATACAGCTGTCCTAAGGTTCATTTATGGTATCAAAATCAATGTAATTTTTAAATATTAACATAACAAAAGGAAAAACTAAATGTATTCATTTTAAATAATATACATTAAGAAAAATTTATAAAGGACAATAATTTCTTAAATGATTTCTATTGTTAACGTGACCAGTTTCCCCAACCAATTCAGCACCCACTTCAACAACTTTTGCTGAGACTGAAGAAAAAAATTGGAGATAAATAGGTTAAGAAAGTCAAGTGAAGAAATGAGTGTTGACAGTTAAAACATTGAATAGACTGAGTTATAGATGTGAAGTTGGAGGTATTGGGAAGATGAGGTAAAACATTCTTGAGAACTGTGAAGAAGGAACCAGATGGGAGTGTGAGGGCAATGTGTCCTTGATTCAATTGGGTAAATACAGTGGTAAACAGCTGAACTGGAAGTGGATCCAGAGAAGAAATGTTAAAAGCAGTGGGGGTTAGTTTTGGAGTGTTTGTACTTTTGTTCAATAAAATGAATGAAAGAAGGGAGAAGGTAACTAGTAGACTGGCAGAGAGAAGTGAATTACTTGCAGTATTTAAAGGGAAGTGTACGAAAATAGTTGCAGAAAAGTTATCTAGTAATAACAAGGTTTACGAGTATTTATACCCAAAGGTAAAAGTGTGTAGGAGTAGAGTTATAATTGGAACAGCTCGCGAATCACAATGATGGATCAGAGGCTCTAACACATTTTAATATTGTAACAGCAGTGTCAAAGTCTGCGATTGTACATGAGCCAGTTTAAGATGTCACTTTGTCTGACTTTTTTCGGTTCTAACGTATGGCAATCTCTACACTTTTGCTGCGCCTATGTGTGACTGATTTTTTAAGTTAGTTTAAGTAGTTTTATTATGCACCCCATACCCATCCTTGTGGGGCGGTAGTCAAAAGATTACAGAGGAATACATATGATTGGTCCGAGGGTACTGACCTTCCACATTTGTGATCTGGATGAGCAAGTTACAGAAGTGTCAATGAAACTCACAATTTACAGGTAATGAGACCAGCAATTCTTACAAAGGTAATGACTCACTCCTCAATTTACAAGGATAATGAACTCCAGGTAATTCTGGTCCAATCAATGACAAGTTACAAAGGTTCTTTTAGCGAGATTGCAGCAGAGGGTCAGCGTAATGGGTCCAGAGGACTGGGCCCTCCAAAGTTTTGAAGTGGCCTGACACTAGGTACCATATTGCAATTAGCTCACAAGTTACAAAGGTAATGAATTCTGTAGAATGGTTACTATCTTACGTTAACAATCTGGCTACAATCATGAACAAATTATCGAGTAATGAGCAATTCACACTTCCCACACCCCGGATCACAATGTACATGAGTTAATCTTGGATGTCAAAATATTGATTGAGTTGAGTCCACAGACACACACCACACACACACACACACACACACACACACACACCCCTACACACACACACACACACACACACAACACACACACACACATACATCTTAGTTATAGATATCTTTATGCACCTCCATACCACATCCTTTGTACGGTAGTGCAAAAGTATTACAAAGGTTAACATAATGGTTCACAGTGACTGGAACCTCCTAAGTTATGACAGCTGTAAAAACTAGTTACAAAGGTAATGAGATTCCAGGTAGATCTGGTCACAAAATCATGGCAAGTTACAGAGGTAATGAATCATCGAGCCATCAACAACTCCTATACATGGTTACAAGTCATGCACAAATTTTACAAAGAAATGAACCACTGACATACGTTCACAAAATCCTGGTCACTAATGTTAAGTGGAGTTATAAGATACATAATAGTATAATGGGAGTCATGACACCAGCACACTAGTGCGCGCGCGCCACTATACTGTACCTTAATAAACGTACTGATGTGTGAGAGCAGATCACAGATGAACAAGAGGCTTTAGTAAAAGTAAAAGAAGCACAATTGCAGTACTTAGCGTCACATTCAGTGTTGCACTTGTGTCTTTTACTTTAACTAATTGTATCGGTAAATATCTAACCCAACATTATAACAAGGAGGCTTTAGAATGGTAGGGATGGGTGTACGAACTCAAGTTGGTTACAATTGTAAGCCATCTCAGTGTGAACAATATTAACCACAAATTCGGGTTGAAGCTTTTCATTGCATTAATGATTTAGAAAAGACATAGATATTGTAGATAAGGGACTAGTGCGACATATGTTGCCAAATGTATCTAATAGGTAGTAAGGAACGAAAGCTGTAAAAGAGTTTCTAGTCAGGATAAATGAGACTGCACGTTAGGGTGTCGTAGGAGAGAGGGAGATTACTTGCCAGTAAAAGTAGGTGGGGTTCTCTTAGACAGAAGTATTTCTTAATTGTCACCGGCTATGGACGTTTAAATAACATATTTATAAGCATCGAGTGGTAAAAAAAAAAAAGTAAATGCCTAGAAAGAATTAACTCTGTTGCCAATGAGGTAATGCTTCAAGGCACATGTCCTAATAAAAAAAGAGGAGGAAGAGAAGATGTAAAGGCTATAAAGAGACGCTACTTATACACCGGCAGATTCTCGAAAAGGGACACAGAGACTGGCTAAACAGTAGGCAAGTAATATCTGAGAACACAAAAATTAGTCCACTGTTTAGGTAGAAATGGGCAAATATCGCAAAAGCTTAATCTTAAGAGGAATCATACAAGAGACAATAAACTTCCGGAATAACTAAAGCAATAAATGAAACAGAGAGATAAACCCAAAATGATTTTCAGATCTTTCTTTGATGCTGCCAAATTATAGTTAGAAAATAACATCGCAGCATTGAAACATCTGATTAGACGAATAGGACACTACACAGATGATAGGAAAACACCAATGAGATGAGACACTAAGACCCAAAATAATGAACAACATACAATTTAGTAAGCCCCTTAATCAGACTTAGAGTTTACAATCTAAAGACATTTTTAAGGACTGAAACCCAAAATCCAGGCCAATTAGAAAATCTCTAGATATTATCCCTATACACCCACTAAACTTTCGAAAAAAAGCACTAAGATGACATCACCAATGTAAACACAGCGCCTCAGGGCCCAGAATAACAGGAATAGTTTACGATCAAATAGTTGCAAGAAGCAATCCCTTTCACGTCTGCATTTAACATCATTCTATGAGGAGAGGGAGAACTGGGACAAAAGTTCATCCCACAGAGTCGCACAAAAACAACATACATAGCCTCAATCCACAAGGAGCTGCACGTAAAGCAATTTGCAAAGAATTACAGTATAGATTGGGCATTATAAATAGGTCCACATCATAAAAAGTTTTTTGAAATGGGTTCTGTAAGAAGCAACATCATGTAGCCACTTAGATGCCCATATCCAGTTACATTACACCAGGGCAGCATATCGTTTAGTGAGCAACGTCACTTCTTGCCTGTTTACCTACTACTGTACCACCTATGACATAGGTCGTGTGATGCTCTGGACGACAAACAAAATGCCAGATGCAGTGTACATAGACTTTGAGAAATCCTCGACATGTGCGACCAATGGGTGGTATTAACCGTACACACAAAATGTCGTAAAAAAAAAAAGAATAAAACAATAAAAGTTGGGTAGGGTGGATCTATAACAGTACCTAACGAAACCGAACCAAAAGAGAAATAGAAAACATAGTGAAGTCTAGGCGGCACAGTGTATAAAGCTCTGTACTTGATCCCATCCTGTTCCTCATCTTCCAAATATCGGACATAGACCGATGATGTTAAGCACAGCACCTGTGACATCCTTGCGCAGATAATCGCCCGAGATAATTGCATGACAGAGACATCCAACCGAAAAAACTGGCAAGTCTGCTAATGCAAAGCATTTACCCGCAAATCTCTAATGGGCCACATAAAACAATACAAAATTTCATTGAATCTAAATTTTCACTTAATGCTGATATGAAAACTTGAGGAAATTAAAACTAATATGAGGTGACCTGAGAGTGACAGGTTGTCATTGGAATCTAAATTTTCCAAAGATCACAAACAATGTACTCTACCACAATCTCTGCTAGAGAAAAGTGATGGTATCTTGGAATAATATAAGGCCTTCAACACTAGAGATCCCAAGAAGCCCTGATGACATTTTTTTTCAAATCGTGCTTGTTCTCTCTAGGCTGGAATATTTCTGTACACTAATGGCACCTAGCAAGGCAGGCGAAATTGGCAGTACCTAGACAAGAATAGTATCATCGATAAATTTTCACAACTAGTATAAGTGATGAAAAAAGCAGCAAAATCACTGTGAACTGTTTGAAGTCCCTCGATTTGTTATTCTCTAGAATGCTGCCAAGAAAGAAACCATGATAATATACATAATTGGAAAATCCTAGAGGGACTAGTCCCAATTTTGCTCATAAAATCACTCCCACCAAAGCAAAAGACTCATGGCAGGAGATGCAATATCCCCCTAATGAAAAGCATGAGCCCAACAACCTGCCTCAGCATACACTACGGATGATTACCAATAGATCACCTGCCTGTCTATAAGCGAAGGCGCTGGACAGTGCCACCGTAAAGATCGGTACATTGACCAACTGGACAATGGTCTGTATGCCAGTTTCTTACGTGCAAGACAGCGTAACAGCTGAAATGATCAGGACCTGATACCAACTGTGAGTATCCTTGTCACAGACAGGGATCCGGGTGTTGTTGACCCCTTAAACCCACTTCAGTATTAAACGTTCCATGTATGCTCTGTAGTAATTTGGTTCCAAGTGAACTATTGGTAGGGGTAAAAAAGTTATATTCTGCCTGGAAAGTAGCCATGGCCCTAACAATCCAAACTATTCACCAATTACAAACACGAGATAATTAAAAAAGTGAAATATTTTTTCGGGTACTGCTTCAAAAAACAGGAACGTGATGGGAAAGTGAAGACAATGAATATAGTGGTTCAAAGAAGCTCCAGTCCTTCTTTATAGGACCATGCCTGAAAATATTAATATGCAAGTCAGTGTAACCAGAATTGGAATAGTGGGTCCTTGTATTGAAGAAATGAGTACAGCACCTAGATATAACAAGATCAAGAAATAAAAAAAAATGACAGCTACTGCATGAGGTACAAAAAAAAAAGGTGGGTAGAAAATTGCTTCGATGGAGTATAACCTGGAGGGCATCCCAAGGTCATACACCACCACAGCCCCTTCCATGACCAGGCCTTGGCAGTGGATCAGGACAGTGATCAACAAGTTACGGGCGTACTGCTGGCTGCATACAGCCAGTCATCGAATCACATCGGCCTGTGAACAGGCCAGGTACTGGACTTTAGATGTCTGATCCAGCTCCCATCTTGAAGACAGCCGAGGGGTTCTATTAGTACATCCCCCTTGCGTATGCTGGGAGGGCAGTTGTCTGTCCCATGACATTATTTTTGTTGTCCTCTTATAGAATAACTCATGAGGTAACCGCTGCTTTCATAGAGGGTGCCTGCCGAGTATCATTGCATTGTACAGTAACTTAGGGAGGACACAAAAATATGTTTAGGCTTGCCGAAACACTAACAATGCTCTGATACTGTCACGTCAAGATCTACAGCCATCCTATTGAACTAGGTCATCTGCTAAAACCTGTCTTCCCCTACTTGCGCAAACTCTAACCATTCGCCGTCTATTGAATCCTCCCTACTATACAACTTTCCCTTGTAATGAAATCTTAGTCCTGGCTTCAGTCTCTGTAGAGCCTTCCTTTCTCCCACTACATTGTAAAATGCCCAAACTTCAGAACACCCCGTGACTTAACCTATATTTCCATCAATTTTTTCTTTTTTCTTTTTTCTTCTTCTCCCTCCTTCTCCATTCCTGTTTCCTTTTTCCCTCCTCTGGGTTGTCTTTTCTATCTTCTGACCTCGTGTTTCTCGTCTCTTTCATTATTTTTTTCACCACTTCCCCTTCCCCCCCCTCTGAGCACTTTGCTCTCCTCGTGGGCACCTACTCCATTGGCAGAGTGCTCTCGCCCTTTTCCTTTTGTATTTGACTGCCCCCTCCTCCTTATTCCTCCACTACTACCACTACCAGCACTACTACTACTACTACTGATACTACTCACTACTGACTACTACTATTACTACTAACTACTTACTACGTACTACTACTTTACTACCACTCACACACTACTACTACTACTACTTACTACCACCACCACCACTAGCCTCTTGCTGCCATCCTGCTGCCACTTCAGGTTATAATTCCATGCACACCCGTACAGAGGCTGAGCATCGTCACCATGCCCATGCCCCTTCTAGGGCAGGGTAGGTGCCTGAGCCACAGCTTTCAGCTCACAAAACTGGTCCACTTTTCCTTAGCCCCCTTGGGGGCGGGGATGAGCAGACAGAGAGAGGCCTAGCTTCTCCCTACGACCCCTTGAGGGCAGGAATGTGGCTAGCCTTGAGGAACAGTTGGTCTCTAGAGATTAGAGGGGTAACGATCACACCCAGTGCCAGCAGGCCCTTCTAGGGTGCAGAGAGTGTGTGCCTGAACCCTAGGCTGTAGCTGCTAACATAGATGAGGGGGTACTATGTGCGTCCTCCTCCCTGGAAGACTTAGGTCCTCAGGGACACATCCCGTAGACAGGGAGCCAGTTGCCGGGCCACCACTTGGCAAAGGCGCCGGGCCAGGAGAAATACCGGCGACTCTTTAACAACAATAACTTTCAGGTAGTGTGACTTTGTAAATCGTCAAGTCAGAGCCGAATCGGTCGTCGTAAGCTCCATTCTCTCTTCAATGTGCTGTATTTTTAATCGTTCCATCACGGTATTGGTGCCTTTTTTATTGTTATATATATATATATACTTATATATTTATATAGTATATATTATATATAAATATATGCAATAAGATCACAGTAAACAGTGATTTTAGAATTATGCATAACAACCACTCTGAAAGATAGAGAGGAAATTCCGAAGCGCTCTCGTGACTAATTCACATTATTCTAAGGAACTATGAAGTAAAGCATCCAAGGAAGGCTATATAAGGGGTATCTGGCCGTCACCTCAATTATCAGATCTACACAACGTTTAAACACCTGACACGCGCGACCCAACTGGATAGGTCCTGGCAGAAACTCACCTCCACAAAACTATTCAATCTACCCAAGAAATAAGCAAATTTAAAGATTATTTGTCCATTGTATTATTAAACTCTCTTCCCCCAAAATTCTATTACATGTGTTATAATGGGATCTAATTTTATAAAAACCAAAGGAATTTCATATTATTGTCAAAACTGCTTTTATGAAATCGACAAGATTCCAAATTATATTCCCTGTAACACCATGAGGATCTTGCCTTGATACTGACTTATCTCAAACTTTTTTGATAAAACAATTGGATGATTAAAAATCTCTTACATGAAATAAATAGAGCATTGGAAATCTTGCGCAGTCTAATGCTATATTTATGTATGATTTATAAATCATAGTTCGATATTTTTTATAACAGTTGACGCGTAAATAAGACTGTATCGAGCAAAATTTTGACAATGGTAATCTTTATAGACACATCCAGTCGAGCATTTTTGTGGGGAATTCGTTAATCAAAGGTTTTCGTTATTACTGGTATCAAGATATTTGAATACAACTTTAATATAAAAGTCTTTAAGAAGAGAAGGCACATCAAACAAGTTTTCTCATGTAAAGATGAACCAACATATTTTTAGTTGAATACTAGGCTGGTTGTATCCCCTTTTTGGAATTGCGTAAAAAGTATTTCTAGCAACTGTTAAAAGATTTATCAATTACATTCTTGGTATTTTAAATCATTACCCATATTTCATAAATTTTGATATTTCCTCATCTATGAACTCAGGACTACATATGTTCTGTTCAAGCTCTCAAAACATTGATGAGAAAGGCAGACCAGTTCAGCGATATGTTGATGATATTTGTGTCTTAGTGCCCAAAAATGTAGATATACAACCATTTTCCGGAAATTAAATAGCTTAGGCCCCATTCAATAAATCTTTACTGCTTGATTTGAACAGAAAATAACTACATTGCCTTCTCTAGATGTTTAATTAATTATTAAGGGAGGTAATAATAATTTACAAATTAATAAATCTTTACAACAGAAAACAAACTAATAAACGTTCCTATAGGTCCACAATTATCACAGCATACAAGTATTGAGTCAAAACTGTCATGTTATTCTCATCAATGTATTCTGATTGAGCTTTACGAATTTGTAGTCCTGAGATTCCATAGATGATGAAATATCCAAAATATTTATGAAATAGGTAAGTGATTTAAAATGACCTCTAAGAAATGTGTAATTGATAAATCTTTAAATTGTCTAGAGAATACGTGTTTTTACAATCCAAAAAGTGGATAACTCAACCTTATTCAACTAAAAATATGTTGGTTCCTCCCTACATGAAAACTTGAGAGTGATATGCTTCATCGTTCTCTTTAAGACTATTTATATAAAAGTTGGTATTCAAGAAAATTTGATACATTAAAAAAACTTTTTGAAGAGGATAAAGAAATTCCACTTCTCCCACCAAAATGCAAGATGTGATTGTCTAAAAGATTCTCCTAGTAAAATTTGCGATAAAAGTTTAAACGGTCAAACGCGGTAAAAATCTTCGAACTAAGATTAGAAACAACAAAAATATAGTCATTAGAACTTGAGACAAGATCTCCAATGACTTCTATTTAGTTCTAAAGAGAAGTAAAGAGATTTTTAACCATGACCAATTGATTTTCTAAAAGGTTGAGAAAGTAGTATCAAGAGCCAATGGTCCATGTGTCGACAGTGAATATATATTGGAATCGTCTGTGTTATCATAAAAAGAGCGAGTTTTGGGACAAAACTAGAATTTTCGCATTGGTTTATATAATTCTAGTGATCCATCTATAATTACAATATCGTAATTTCTGGGAAGAATTTAATAATACACTGTGACAAATAATCTTTAAAATTTCTTATTTCTTGGGGTAGAATAGTTGGTTGGGGTGAGTTGCTGCCAATGACCTATCCAAAGTTGGGTCCGGCGTGCGTCAGGTATTTTAACCGATGTAGGGATCTGATAGTGAGGTGCTGCCAGACCCTTATATAATAGCTCCTTGGACTAGCTTATACTTTCATAGTTCCTTGATAATGTGAGTAAGCACGAATGCGCTTATGATTCTCTCTATTATTTCAGAGTGGTTTTTTGCATATCAAATAATATATATATATATATTTATATATATATAAAATATATATATATATATATATATATATTTATATATATATACAATATATAATAACTATAAAGATATATAAATATAAAGTATATATATTATATATATATAATATCAAAAATATATATATATATATAATATATATATATATATTTACATGTATATAAATCTAAGTTAACAAAATTTAAAGTGAGAACTTTTGTATTCATCCTTTTGAGCACCGTCCGGCCTCGGTGGGATACGGCTGTACTTGAAAGAAAATAATATATATTTAAAGTAGTTTTTATAGGATAATGTATTAGCATATGAAAGGTTGAATGGGTAAACCTTTAAGATGTGCAGAAGTTTATATAGGAGCAAACTTGATAAATCACAACATTATTAGGTTAGTATACGTTAGAGCATAAGATGTAGTTATGGCAAACAACGAAAATGGAATAACGATGATATAAGAGAAGATTGAAAATCTTTATAAACAAAGGTGAGGAGGAATGTCAGAGGTGAAATATAAGCAACTATTGGAGGAAAGTAGTGCTAGTGAGAGTATAGACATTGGGGGTGAAGCATATCGTGGGATAGTTTGTAAATCAGATGAATATGTGGGGCAGAAGTTTGAGTGGGCTAAAGGAGGGGGGGTGGCAGAGGAGGGAAAAGAGAGTGACGTTGGTGGAAGGCGAGGTAATAAGGAATGATTGAGGAGAGATAAAAAAAGCTTGCATAGAGAGGTTTTTACAAAGCAGAAGAGTTTTAATGTTCCATTGTCGGAAATAAAGAGAATCACGGTTACTATGGAAACCAAGGAGAAAAAGTGTTATGTGCTCAGATTCATATCAACACACAAGACAGAAAAAAAGACCAAATAAGTTCATCTTATGTTTAAAGGCAAAAAAAATATATACATAAATGAGTCTCACAAGACAAACAACACAGAACCGTCCTGTACAGAGTGAGAAATACTGAAACGTGAGAATAATGAAAAAAATTCAGCCAGTAGACTTGTACGTGATGGACAAATTATCTAGTAAGAAAAATCAAATGTAAGTCCGTGTGTACTACATTACAAACTGAAAATGACAGCAAACCTTCCTTCATGATGCAACCATTACAGAGTCTGACTGATATTAGTGACCAAAATCATTGTACTGGATGTAGTGTATGTTATTACATACCTGAGTTTAGCCAGGAAAGTACCGTGCGTCAACGCCCCCCTCGGCCCGATCTGTACCATGGCCACCTGGTGGATCAGAGCTCCTGATCACCCAGCGTTATCTGGTCAGGCTGCACGCAAACCACGTACGACCAATAGCCAGCTGCTGGTCAGGAACGCTACTTTAGGTGCTTGTCCCCAGTCTGCCAGCTTTGAAGACTCGTGCCAGGTAGTCCTGTCTGTAATCCCCTCTCTTATGTGATGCTGGGAGGGCAAGTTTGTAACAGTCCTCGTCCCCTTACACTTATTGTATGGTCCTTCTTAACGTGCTAGTGAACCACCCATTTCTTTCATTGGGGTGATGTTACAGAATTGCGCCTGCCGATCTTTGCTTTCGTTGTGATGATTTTATCGTGTGCAAGTTCGGTACTAGTCCCTCTAGGATTTTCCAGTTGTTAGTATATTCTTGTATCCTTCCTCCCTGGCGATACACAGGGAATACAGTGTCAGAACCCTCAAGCGGTCCCATAATTTGAAGTGTGTTTTTAACTCCGTTACGGGGATTATTATGACATTATTTCTAAAAAACTCCCTGTACAATTCACCGCTTGCCCGGATAGTATTTAAACATACCGCTCATTATCCCTAGGATGTTCCCCACACAGTTGTCCTTGTGCTGAACCCAATTTGGTTATCTTCCCAGATTTTTTTCCCTTTCACAATTATTACTTGTACAATAACGATTCTCTTTAATAATCAACAAGTATTACAATCTTTATTATCCTACTTAAGCACTGTTATAATTCTTATATAATCGTTAAATAACTTTCTTCTTTGCCTCCCTTAGTGATGAGCAAGTAATACAAATAACACAACTAGTCTATGTTCCTCAGCTACACTACATGTGGCAATTTTCCTTTGAACCAATCCTTATCCACTAACTATATCAACTACCTCTCCCATAATATTTCTTTATTGACTATAAATGCCTTCAAACTTTAA
This sequence comes from Cherax quadricarinatus, assembly GCF_026875155.1. Taxonomy (NCBI): domain Eukaryota; kingdom Metazoa; phylum Arthropoda; class Malacostraca; order Decapoda; family Parastacidae; genus Cherax; species Cherax quadricarinatus. Next base: position 32,337 of record NW_026468128.1, on the reverse strand, counting down.
TTTTATAAGGCAAATCTTACTCTCGAGCATTAATTTTCTATATCATAGTGTCAATCTATTTACAGTTGGTTTTACCACTACTCTAATTTAATCTCTTTGTTTAACGTTTCTTCCTCCTGAATATTCTCTAAATACCAATACATAAGTACGGTCCTTTATTTCAGTAATCTGCAATATCTACACTAGTTCTAGACAACAATTAAAGAGTAACTATTCTCAAGGAGATTTAATATTTTTTTCCCTCCTGTTTCCTTCTATAGCTCCCCATTTATATTAATACTCTTGGATGCCATACGACACCTCAATGTGCTACTGGATTTGTTTATTCTAAATACATTCATTTATTAATTATAATCACCTAGCTCTAATTATATTCTAGCTGTAATATCACGCGTATTTCATAAAGGCTTTCACATGTTGTTAACACAATAAGTAAGGTGCTATAGATGCTTCAGTTATATAACTTGAATTATCCTGTACTGTTAAATAGATCCCATTTTTTGTTAAATTTTTAACAAGTTAGGGTTAAAGTAATTATAACTAAGTCGTATTTTGTAGATTCTAATAAAACTCTGTGAATGTATTAGACCTCATAAAAAACAAGTCTTTGATAAAACATACTCTCATCCTATGATTACAGGCATAATATCCTGATGAAAACTTATTTATAAAAGATGAATTAACACGAATCAACCACTAACTATTAAACTACACACAGCAGACCAAGCAAAGACATTACTCCGTGCAAACAATAACATAACGCGATCTTTCATAACTGACAATGATCAGATCTTAGCAAACAAGTATGAGACCTCTCACAGCATTAGACCAATGTCCCTACATTCATCCAAAATATCAAGTCATATTCACACTCACAGAAACCCTTTGCATAAGCCCACGATATTACAGATAGTCAAATAGCCATTCCTGGCTACATGGGCCCTACACAACGTAGAACAGACTCAGCAAGTGGGTGAGGCACCAGCTATGTACTACTCAAACAACTCTGTAATGTATCAATATATTTTGCACAATGGGAGCGAACATGGCGCATATATCAAAATTTGAAATCCAAAAGACCTCTGCAAAAAAAGAAAACCCCTCACACGTATATCAAACATCTACAGAGTACCCACAGTCAAAACATTTACCACTTATAGTGAAAAACATAGAAAACATGAATACTGATGCACGACGTGAAATAAAGATCCACCGGTCTACTACTTCTAACATGAGAAATTCAACAAATAAACAAACTAACAACTCACCATGACCCGCACAAGTTAACGAAATCCCAAACACAATGAGATAACTGCGCCTGCTGCTTACCAACAATATCTAAACCTACAAGAGATCTCACCGATACAAGGCAGCTGCCTTAAATGACCACATCTGGACAAACCTCATATCCCCTTAAAAATCAGGCATAGTCAAAACCAGACCACACTACAGACCACTACCCGAAGACCCAACCCTTTCACATAACTAAATGCTGGCAAACTGCCACAAACATCTCTAAAGTAAACCTATCAGTAAACAATAACGTATACAGAATGCAGATTAACAACTTGTATAGCACTATGAATAAGTCATTGATTGGCAAAATGCGCTCGAAACATATACAATACGAATGAACTATGTAATAAATAATTTTCTACAAAAAAAAAGCCCCAAAGCCTCTATAAACAAACAGTTTGCCCCCCAGAACAACAAAACAGATCACAGCAAATGAGACTGAATATGTCCCTGCCCAGCACCAAGCAATCCCTCAAATCCATTAACACTAAGCACAAATATGAAAAAAATTAATAGAAATGGGTCAAATAGCTCGCGAAAAAAAAAACAGTCTAGAACGGTATACTCGTCAGCACTTTACCAGCCTAGATAAGAAATCTAAAAAATTGTATTAATTGAAAATAGATTACGATTAACAGTCAAAAGGGTGAATATGAAAAAAAACCCTGAAAAGTCTATCTGAAAATCTTTGTAAAGTAAAAAGTAATCCGAAAACAAAACAAACTAACAAAATCAGATGAACTCCTACTACACAGTCCTACTGAAACAGCAAAACACTCAATGTTTTCTTCTCCACCATAGAAAAAATCATAGCAAACAAAAATAGCCTAAGTGTAAACACGCCGTACCAGTCAAGATCTACCACATACGGTATCAACGCTAACCGCAAATACGCTATTCCTTCTCCCAAGCTCCAACCAACCCCAAAGAGTTACGATCGCTCATCATAAGCGTGACCCTATAAAGAAACTAAGGCAGAGAGACATAACACAACTTGCCTGCTTTAATGTACAAAAAAGCTCTCAAAGTATTGGTCACCAATTAGATGCAACACTCGTTTAAAAATACAAATCCATTGAATCCTAATACCTTCCTAACAATCCTCATAAATCTACAGTCGAGTGGTCACTCCGATCCACAAAGGAAGTGATCAAACTGACTTGAATAACTATAGGACCAAGAAGGCAAACTTACCACTGCTCTCGCTAAAAATCTTTGCAAAAACTTAATTCATATACTGATCTATCCTACCGTTCGTCCCCCTCACACAACATATTAAACCCTTGTCAGTTTTGATTACATGAATAAAAAAAAGCACTAAATGATGCTATCATATACCCACGCGTAGATATGTAAACTAATGTATCTGCACTCGAAAAGAAAGAAGTCCGGATGGGTCATTTTCGATTATTTACGTAAATCTTATCGTGATATCAGTCGACCATCAACTGTCTGTACGTCGCAGCATTAACGCACCTATTTGTATCACGAGGTCACGTCCCTCATCTTGACCTAATAAGTAATACCTTAGTCTAAACGAACTCCTAATATACCATGCGAGTACTATGCCGAAATGATGCATAAACTCTTCTCCTCCACCCAACCAATCGACAGTAGGATTACCCATTACGGAAGCGTCCTATGGACCCATTCCTTCTTTTTTTTGTTTTTTTTTTGTCTTTTTTCCAGTTATTTTTTTTTTTATTTGGAGGGGGGTTTAATCTTTGGGGGGTGGGGAGGATTATTCTTTTTTTTTAATTCTCTTTCTCATCTACATCAAGATGAATCCTAACCGAAGTGAGCATCATCAGCTACTCAAGTACACCCATCTATTATTTGCAAGATGACACTCGACACTATGTCCTTTTCTCCCATCCCATAACACGTCAATACTAGCACTAACACAGTCAAAGTCTGAATTGGCAGTAAAATATCTGCCTTTATGATTGACATATAAACTTTACCCAGACTACTGATAAAATCATATTTGCATTCAGGTTTGGAAACTAAATTCTGACTCAAATAGATAAACCCATTAACATAAGCAGTAACCAGATCAATCAGTCACAAGACCTTTCATCAGATGGAAATACTCCCTAGGTATCCAGCCTTGACAGTTAGCCTTAAGTTTCTTGGAGCGAGACCACATACAATCGATAATGCATCCCATAGAATCCTCCAAGGACTCGTAGGTGCCATACTATCCGAAGATAAGTACTAACGGTCTTCCACAATCAGGCTCTTTGCCTGTCACGGGTACATTACACTCACATAACCTTTATCTAGTTACCAGATAGTAGATTTTTTGCATTTGTGGGATTCAACAAGCAGATTATCCAAGAATTCACCTAAAACGCCACCAAATAACCCAGAAAATGGGCAACAGTAAGAATGACAACAAATCCGATCTCCCACTCCAGCAACTCCACCAAATGTCATAAGGTCTGAATCTAGCTTACCCATTGTACAAGAACATCCATCTTATTTATGTGCTACTACATACTAACATGAACATAATACACGCAAATATAGATACCCATCCCCTCACACTATTTCCTTCGACACTTAAAAGCTAGGACCCAAAGACCAACAAACTCAATCGACCGACAGATCTTCGGTTGTTATCATATAGCCTTCGTGTCTCATATACATACACTGAAAAATACTCAAATGCACATAAAGGTGTCTCCAAAATATTGGAAGTATTTCATTACCATAAATAATCAAAGATAACACAATCCTGAATTCAATATTAAGTATTTCTCTTTTAGCTCTTTAAGAAACGCCACTTAATTCATCCCTAGACTAAAAGTTAACATACTACTCAAGTACACATCACTTACTCACGCTATGTAGATCTTCCCAACATCCTAAACCTGAAACAATCACATTGAAGCCATTTTCTTAACCATTGTGTGATCATGACAACTAAACTGGGAAAAATACATGCATTGTTTTTCATCTCAAAAGCAATATAGAGAAATTATAAATGAATATATATTTTTGTCTTATACAAATTTGTATTGCACATTATAATTATAATCTACTGTTCATCTATTCTATGAAATAATTAGTACTGTCCCCTACAATACAACTCATAATAATAATCCCTTAGCGTTACTTAGCGTAGTCGCCTGCGTAAGCTAAATAATAAGAATTAAGTGCGGATTTGTGGCCTATTCCATAATGCGCCTTAGGTCTATAATAGTCCTCTCTCTTCATTGCAAACACAACATATTCGTCAATACTAAAATCATCAAAGTAGTGTTTGCAAAGACAATATAAAATAAATAAATATACAAATAAATCAAAAATAATATATAGATGGTGTTGGTAGGTAACATGCAGAGTTAAACGAGAGAGGTGAAGAGAGAGGGGTGTGGGAGCTCAAAATGCATGAGACAGAAGGATAAGAGATGGGGTTGAGTGTAGCTTGTCATTGTCGGCTCGAATAAGTAAAACTTGTGATATTTGGCTATAAATTATCCACGCAGTTTCTTGCTAAAGAGGCAATTGTAAAATTTGTACGTATGCAATATATTTTTGGGAAAAAAAAGTATTTCTATGAATCTTACAAGAATACTAAATGCATTTCATTTGTGATGTATTAGTGTATTAAAGTATTATTGTAAACGTAAGAATAAAAGTATAATTTAGTTTATATAGAAGGTCGGTAGGGTTTAAAACATGTGCTTGATCTATATAAGGCTTAGGAAATACAGCTGTCCTAAGGTTCATTTATGGTATCAAAATCAATGTAATTTTTAAATATTAACATAACAAAAGGAAAAACTAAATGTATTCATTTTAAATAATATACATTAAGAAAAATTTATAAAGGACAATAATTTCTTAAATGATTTCTATTGTTAACGTGACCAGTTTCCCCAACCAATTCAGCACCCACTTCAACAACTTTTGCTGAGACTGAAGAAAAAAATTGGAGATAAATAGGTTAAGAAAGTCAAGTGAAGAAATGAGTGTTGACAGTTAAAACATTGAATAGACTGAGTTATAGATGTGAAGTTGGAGGTATTGGGAAGATGAGGTAAAACATTCTTGAGAACTGTGAAGAAGGAACCAGATGGGAGTGTGAGGGCAATGTGTCCTTGATTCAATTGGGTAAATACAGTGGTAAACAGCTGAACTGGAAGTGGATCCAGAGAAGAAATGTTAAAAGCAGTGGGGGTTAGTTTTGGAGTGTTTGTACTTTTGTTCAATAAAATGAATGAAAGAAGGGAGAAGGTAACTAGTAGACTGGCAGAGAGAAGTGAATTACTTGCAGTATTTAAAGGGAAGTGTACGAAAATAGTTGCAGAAAAGTTATCTAGTAATAACAAGGTTTACGAGTATTTATACCCAAAGGTAAAAGTGTGTAGGAGTAGAGTTATAATTGGAACAGCTCGCGAATCACAATGATGGATCAGAGGCTCTAACACATTTTAATATTGTAACAGCAGTGTCAAAGTCTGCGATTGTACATGAGCCAGTTTAAGATGTCACTTTGTCTGACTTTTTTCGGTTCTAACGTATGGCAATCTCTACACTTTTGCTGCGCCTATGTGTGACTGATTTTTTAAGTTAGTTTAAGTAGTTTTATTATGCACCCCATACCCATCCTTGTGGGGCGGTAGTCAAAAGATTACAGAGGAATACATATGATTGGTCCGAGGGTACTGACCTTCCACATTTGTGATCTGGATGAGCAAGTTACAGAAGTGTCAATGAAACTCACAATTTACAGGTAATGAGACCAGCAATTCTTACAAAGGTAATGACTCACTCCTCAATTTACAAGGATAATGAACTCCAGGTAATTCTGGTCCAATCAATGACAAGTTACAAAGGTTCTTTTAGCGAGATTGCAGCAGAGGGTCAGCGTAATGGGTCCAGAGGACTGGGCCCTCCAAAGTTTTGAAGTGGCCTGACACTAGGTACCATATTGCAATTAGCTCACAAGTTACAAAGGTAATGAATTCTGTAGAATGGTTACTATCTTACGTTAACAATCTGGCTACAATCATGAACAAATTATCGAGTAATGAGCAATTCACACTTCCCACACCCCGGATCACAATGTACATGAGTTAATCTTGGATGTCAAAATATTGATTGAGTTGAGTCCACAGACACACACCACACACACACACACACACACACACACACACACCCCTACACACACACACACACACACACACAACACACACACACACATACATCTTAGTTATAGATATCTTTATGCACCTCCATACCACATCCTTTGTACGGTAGTGCAAAAGTATTACAAAGGTTAACATAATGGTTCACAGTGACTGGAACCTCCTAAGTTATGACAGCTGTAAAAACTAGTTACAAAGGTAATGAGATTCCAGGTAGATCTGGTCACAAAATCATGGCAAGTTACAGAGGTAATGAATCATCGAGCCATCAACAACTCCTATACATGGTTACAAGTCATGCACAAATTTTACAAAGAAATGAACCACTGACATACGTTCACAAAATCCTGGTCACTAATGTTAAGTGGAGTTATAAGATACATAATAGTATAATGGGAGTCATGACACCAGCACACTAGTGCGCGCGCGCCACTATACTGTACCTTAATAAACGTACTGATGTGTGAGAGCAGATCACAGATGAACAAGAGGCTTTAGTAAAAGTAAAAGAAGCACAATTGCAGTACTTAGCGTCACATTCAGTGTTGCACTTGTGTCTTTTACTTTAACTAATTGTATCGGTAAATATCTAACCCAACATTATAACAAGGAGGCTTTAGAATGGTAGGGATGGGTGTACGAACTCAAGTTGGTTACAATTGTAAGCCATCTCAGTGTGAACAATATTAACCACAAATTCGGGTTGAAGCTTTTCATTGCATTAATGATTTAGAAAAGACATAGATATTGTAGATAAGGGACTAGTGCGACATATGTTGCCAAATGTATCTAATAGGTAGTAAGGAACGAAAGCTGTAAAAGAGTTTCTAGTCAGGATAAATGAGACTGCACGTTAGGGTGTCGTAGGAGAGAGGGAGATTACTTGCCAGTAAAAGTAGGTGGGGTTCTCTTAGACAGAAGTATTTCTTAATTGTCACCGGCTATGGACGTTTAAATAACATATTTATAAGCATCGAGTGGTAAAAAAAAAAAAGTAAATGCCTAGAAAGAATTAACTCTGTTGCCAATGAGGTAATGCTTCAAGGCACATGTCCTAATAAAAAAAGAGGAGGAAGAGAAGATGTAAAGGCTATAAAGAGACGCTACTTATACACCGGCAGATTCTCGAAAAGGGACACAGAGACTGGCTAAACAGTAGGCAAGTAATATCTGAGAACACAAAAATTAGTCCACTGTTTAGGTAGAAATGGGCAAATATCGCAAAAGCTTAATCTTAAGAGGAATCATACAAGAGACAATAAACTTCCGGAATAACTAAAGCAATAAATGAAACAGAGAGATAAACCCAAAATGATTTTCAGATCTTTCTTTGATGCTGCCAAATTATAGTTAGAAAATAACATCGCAGCATTGAAACATCTGATTAGACGAATAGGACACTACACAGATGATAGGAAAACACCAATGAGATGAGACACTAAGACCCAAAATAATGAACAACATACAATTTAGTAAGCCCCTTAATCAGACTTAGAGTTTACAATCTAAAGACATTTTTAAGGACTGAAACCCAAAATCCAGGCCAATTAGAAAATCTCTAGATATTATCCCTATACACCCACTAAACTTTCGAAAAAAAGCACTAAGATGACATCACCAATGTAAACACAGCGCCTCAGGGCCCAGAATAACAGGAATAGTTTACGATCAAATAGTTGCAAGAAGCAATCCCTTTCACGTCTGCATTTAACATCATTCTATGAGGAGAGGGAGAACTGGGACAAAAGTTCATCCCACAGAGTCGCACAAAAACAACATACATAGCCTCAATCCACAAGGAGCTGCACGTAAAGCAATTTGCAAAGAATTACAGTATAGATTGGGCATTATAAATAGGTCCACATCATAAAAAGTTTTTTGAAATGGGTTCTGTAAGAAGCAACATCATGTAGCCACTTAGATGCCCATATCCAGTTACATTACACCAGGGCAGCATATCGTTTAGTGAGCAACGTCACTTCTTGCCTGTTTACCTACTACTGTACCACCTATGACATAGGTCGTGTGATGCTCTGGACGACAAACAAAATGCCAGATGCAGTGTACATAGACTTTGAGAAATCCTCGACATGTGCGACCAATGGGTGGTATTAACCGTACACACAAAATGTCGTAAAAAAAAAAAGAATAAAACAATAAAAGTTGGGTAGGGTGGATCTATAACAGTACCTAACGAAACCGAACCAAAAGAGAAATAGAAAACATAGTGAAGTCTAGGCGGCACAGTGTATAAAGCTCTGTACTTGATCCCATCCTGTTCCTCATCTTCCAAATATCGGACATAGACCGATGATGTTAAGCACAGCACCTGTGACATCCTTGCGCAGATAATCGCCCGAGATAATTGCATGACAGAGACATCCAACCGAAAAAACTGGCAAGTCTGCTAATGCAAAGCATTTACCCGCAAATCTCTAATGGGCCACATAAAACAATACAAAATTTCATTGAATCTAAATTTTCACTTAATGCTGATATGAAAACTTGAGGAAATTAAAACTAATATGAGGTGACCTGAGAGTGACAGGTTGTCATTGGAATCTAAATTTTCCAAAGATCACAAACAATGTACTCTACCACAATCTCTGCTAGAGAAAAGTGATGGTATCTTGGAATAATATAAGGCCTTCAACACTAGAGATCCCAAGAAGCCCTGATGACATTTTTTTTCAAATCGTGCTTGTTCTCTCTAGGCTGGAATATTTCTGTACACTAATGGCACCTAGCAAGGCAGGCGAAATTGGCAGTACCTAGACAAGAATAGTATCATCGATAAATTTTCACAACTAGTATAAGTGATGAAAAAAGCAGCAAAATCACTGTGAACTGTTTGAAGTCCCTCGATTTGTTATTCTCTAGAATGCTGCCAAGAAAGAAACCATGATAATATACATAATTGGAAAATCCTAGAGGGACTAGTCCCAATTTTGCTCATAAAATCACTCCCACCAAAGCAAAAGACTCATGGCAGGAGATGCAATATCCCCCTAATGAAAAGCATGAGCCCAACAACCTGCCTCAGCATACACTACGGATGATTACCAATAGATCACCTGCCTGTCTATAAGCGAAGGCGCTGGACAGTGCCACCGTAAAGATCGGTACATTGACCAACTGGACAATGGTCTGTATGCCAGTTTCTTACGTGCAAGACAGCGTAACAGCTGAAATGATCAGGACCTGATACCAACTGTGAGTATCCTTGTCACAGACAGGGATCCGGGTGTTGTTGACCCCTTAAACCCACTTCAGTATTAAACGTTCCATGTATGCTCTGTAGTAATTTGGTTCCAAGTGAACTATTGGTAGGGGTAAAAAAGTTATATTCTGCCTGGAAAGTAGCCATGGCCCTAACAATCCA